>BJCO01673992.1:0-11341 GCA_018326465.1 Flaveria floridana | reverse complement strand
ACTCAGTCGCACGACTGAGCCATACGCATGGCTTAGTCGTACGAATGAAAATTGAAACCTATAAATACCACTTAATTCGTGGAAAAACGTAACACTTCGAGAACTCTTAACCCTAGCCGTCCCTGTTCGTCCAGAGAGTCCCTTCCAACTTCATAGAACGTTTCTGATCGATTCTAATCAATTCTTAACGTATTTTTATCGTTAGTTTTGCTCGGATTAACGTTCTCCCTGATTGGATCGCCAATCAAATAGGATTCCGCACTATTTGATCTGGTTTCATGTTGAATCAGTTAGTGCTCCGTACGTACACGGTTCTAACAAACACATTCAATATAATGATATCATGACATAATCAAACATAAATTAGCATCACAACGCACTTCATATATCATTCATTCAATTCATTACATCGATTACATATATGTAAGACATGAAATACTTTTACATTTCAGAACATAAACTAGGTACATCAATATGTATCAACAAATTTGATTTGAAAGAAAATTATTTTTTCAAAACTAATAACTACTTACTACGATATTTATCTTCAAAAGAAATTTTAATATATCTTTCGAAGATTAAATATGCTTCTAAGTACTTATATGTTTTGAAGGACTTGAAGTTGTTAGGATATTCCTTGCTCCTGCAGCAAAACTAGAAGAAGGGATTGACTACATAGATGTTTTTGCTCCTGTAGCAAGACTTGAAGCTGTTAGGATATTCCTTGCTTTTGCTGCATCCAAGGATTTCAAACTACTAACTTGATGTCAATTGTGCCTTCTTATATGGGGTGATAGATGAGGAAGTCTATGTCAAACAACCATATGGCTTTGCAGACCCAGATCATCCAGATTATGTCTGCAATCTTTATAAAGCTCTCTATGGGTTGCATCAAGCTCCAAGAAAGTGGTATGAGACACTGTCACAGTATCTTGTTCAGCATGGATACAAGAGAGGTACTATTAATGGCACACTCTTCATTAAAGGAACAGGGAATGACTTGATGCTGGTTTAAGTTTATATAGATGACATCATCTTTGAAAAGCTAATGAAGAATAGATTTGAAATGAGTGTCATAGGGGAACTTAATTTCTTTCTAGGAATTCAAGTGAAGTAGGTTGACCATGGCATCTTCATAAACCAGTCAAAGTATGTGCAATACATACTTACCAGATTTCATCTGACTAAGTGTAAGGTTGTTAAGTGACCCATAGCCAGAAACCACTCTTAGGACCTTATCTTGAAAGGGAGTGTGCTGATGAACATCTCTAAAGGGCTATCATGTTTCTCACATGTATTTGTACAAGATATCAAGCTAACTCAAGATGTCACATATAATTGTTTTCAAGAGGATTCTTAGATATCTTAAAGGTACTCCCAAACTAGGCCTTTGGTATCCAAAGATTCTGACCTCAATCTGTATGCATATATATATAGTGACTATGGTGGCTGCAGCATGACTGCATATTCTACATCAGGGAGATATCAATTCCTTGGTGGAAGGGTAGTCTCATGGCAATGCAAGAAACAAGCCCATGTGTCTGCATCAACTACTGAAGCTGAATACATTGCTGCTGCAAGCTACTGTGCTCAAGTACTTTGGATTTTAAATCAGATGCTAGACTATGGATTCAACTTCAAAGAGACTCCCACCCACATAGACGACAAGATTGTTATCTTTATTACAGAGAATCTTGTGCAGAACTTAAAAACAAAGCACATCAATATCAGATATCATTTGATAATAGATAATTTTGAAAAATGATTGATAAAACTAGTCAAAGTTAACACAAATAAACATTATGCCAATCTGTTCACAAAAGCTTTTGATGAACAAAGATTTAAGTATCTTGTATCAGCTATTGGAATGATTAACTGTGAGTAGACTTTCTTAAACTAAACTTCAAGATTATTTTTCAAATATGTGTGTCTTAAGTTATCTATATCATCACCTATATAAACCTAGTTTACTTTAGAAGGAATTTCATAAAATGCTATTTCGTAGAATTTTGAAAATTTGAGATGTATTTTTTTCAAAAGACATTAACTTGACTTTAAAAAAAATTATGTATTCAAAAACTAATAACTACTTACTAAAAATTTATCGTTGGAAGAAATTTTGATATATTTTCCGAAGCTTAAATATGATTATAAGTACTTATATGTTTTAAAGGACAATTTTCTTCCGAAATAAAATTAGTCTCGAAAGTTTTATTTACTCCTTAAATATAGTGGTGCACAAACTGGTTTTTCTGCCTGAACTGGTTCGGGTTCGAACCGGACCGGTTTCAGGGCAATGATTTCGGAACCAGTTTTGACCAAGAACAGGGTCAGGTCTGGAACCGGTTTTGGGCCAATAAAAGCCAACCCGGTTCGAACCAGTCCGACTCGGTTCCAAACTGGTTCGAGTCCAAAAACTAGTTCCAAAAATCGATTTTTTTAATTTTAATAAATAATATTTAAATTATGCAATTTAATTAAAAGTAGATTAATTGAAACAATTGCAAATATATTTTTATTGAGTGGTGTTTCTTTGAAAATTACATTAAAAATAAATTTAAAAATAAACACTTATATACATTTTGAAACAAAACAAAAGATATATCTTGCCAATATAGTTTTTTTAATTTAATCGTCTTCGTCGGTTTGTGTGTCAATGCGTTAAGGCAAATCATAAGCGAGTTCTTCGTTGAAGAGCGGTGATGATCGTCCGGTTTGTACTTCTTGTTCGTGTATTTCTTCTTCAATTGGTATTTCTCATTCAAGGTTTGATTTATATTGTTTTCATTCAGCCGCATCTAAGTGATCTTTTAAATAAATACACATCTCTACCGCTATTGGAGTTAGCCTTGTTCTTTTTATCAACAAAATGTTATCACTAACAGAAAATGCAGACTCCGAAGCTACCGTGGAAGCTTGGACGGTTAGTAAATCACGGGCCATAGCTGCTAGGACTGAAAATTATGATTCAACTCCTTTCCATCATGTCAGAATATCAAACGATAGAAATTCCTCAGGAGTCATAGTAGATAAAAATCGGTTCTGGTATACCTCCCGAGCTCGTTACTTGCGGTGTTACCCATTTACCGTTTACTATTTTCATTTCTCAAAGAATTATATAAATTAAGCATCGGGTCTCTACTTGAGCTTGATGAAATCGATTCCATTACGGTCGATGACCGGTGGATGTTTAATGTTATACCATATTTTTCAAGATAAACATTAAACAATTTTTTAAGATACTCATTAAATTGTTATTTTACATTAACCATAAAAAATAGATCTTGTTCATATAAATCTAAATCATAAGTTATCTTATCAATTAAAGTTTCCACCCCCGAAATATTTAAGCACAGGTTTAGTGCGGCGGAACACGTAAAAACGGGGGGTAGTTCGGTGAAATATTTTTTAAATTTTCTTTCATAGGCGCCACCATTCCTGTAAACATGTCATTTCTTTCTTCAAATTTACTTAATTTATGTGTCATTAAATACACTTGATTAAGTGTTAGACAACTTGTCGGATAATAAACCCCTGACAATTTTGTAGTTGCGTTTTTAAAAACCTCTAAACATTAAGTTATTTCTTGAATACATTCCCAACCCTCTAACGAAAACGAAACAACCAGACCCCGCATCCCAAGACCATCATGAAAAATATGAAGTGTTTATTTTTATCGCAAAGCACTATTAAACACTTTCCAAGTTGAATTCCATCTAGTCGGGACATCCCAATTTGGTTCAAAACAAACGGAATTCGTATCGCGACATATTTTACTATAATTAACATATCTTTTTCTACTAGTTCTAAAAATATCACGTAACATATTTTTGAAAGACGTTTTTAAATCTTCAACTTCAGTATCGCCAAGACCATCTTGGACAACTAAATTTATAATATATGCAACACATCTTGAATGAAAAAATATGTCGTCACAAACCGGTTTATATTTTAATTTTAGTTTATCAACGGCGGATGCGTTGTTCGAGACGTTATCAAATGACATTGAGAAAATTTTATTTTCTAATTTATATGTTTTGATTACAAAATCTAAAATTTAAAATAGATTATCACCGGTATGCGGATATCCAACTAATTCAAACGCAATCGTACGTTTCATAATTTGCCACGAACTTGGATCTATCCTATGTGCGATGAAGTGGTACGATTCTGATAAACCGTGTGGGGCGGACCAAACATCGGGAGTTAAGTTCACACTGGTTTGTAAATTTTCAAATAAAACTTTTAAATCATTTTTTGCTTGTTTCCAAATTTTTAAACAATCACGTCTAAGAGTGGTGCGACTTAAGTGAGTGTAGCGCGGTTGAAGAGTTTCTTGAATCAATCTTGTTAACCGAGGGTTGTCGAAGTGGTTGAACGGTAATCCTTCTAGAATTACAAACTTTGTGATTATATCTCGTACCATATCTATGTTCAAGTTCCACATACCACCATCGTTTCTAATTGATGTTTTGCCTTGACTCAGCGTATTTTTCAAAGTCTTACACCATTTGGTCATATGGTTTATCAAAGTCGAGTTTGAATCTGACTTGAAAAACAAACCACAAGCCTTGCATTGAGCTTTATTTTGACCATTTGACATTTCACATAAGTCGTAGTTGCACCGAAACTCTTGGTTTCTCGTTGTTGGTAGAATTCTTAAAATGGTAGCGACACTTGAGGATCCACCGGTTGGAATGGATGCTACAGAAGCCATATTATATAATTCAAGAGAGTAGAAAGTAGAAAGTGAGAGAGCGTTTTTATGTTTTTAAACACGTTTGGGCTTTTGAGTGTTGTCACTAAACCATTACACCCACTACCTATCTATACTATCATATAAGGGTAAAATGGTCAAAAATAATTAAAAAAATAGCAAAAAAGGCTCCAACGGCTATATTACCATTTGAAAAAAAAATTAACGGTCAGAATCGGTTCCAAACCGGTTTTTTTGGACCGCTTCCAGAACCGGGTTGGGTAAAAAAACGGTTCCAAACCGGTTTGGCCAAAATATCCCAAACCGGTCCCAAACCGTCGGCTTTTTTCTGGGTTGGAACCGGTTTGGCCTAGTACCGTTTTTAACCCGGGTCGGTTCCGGGTCGGGTCGGGTACCCGATTCCTATGTGCACCACTACATAAATAAAACTTTTGAAACTTAATATCTTCCAAAACCAATGCTATTTTGGAAGCAAAATTACTCTAAGTACATTTCCTTCCAAAGCGCTTCTTCTAAAACTAATGAATATCTTTCGAAGTCAATTTTGCTTCAGAAGCTTTCTTTAAACTTTTGAATGCAAATTAACTTTGGAAGATTTTCAACTTTCAAGATAACTACCTTTTTGCACACTTTTTCGGAGGTGGGACTGACATCCGGATTTAAAAATTTATCTTTTGCAATAACTTTGTTTCAAATCCAAACATATAAATAGCCTTTACAACTGATCTCCCTCTCTCTACTTCTTCATCTGCATTCTTCAAGCCCTAAATCGCTCCACAAACCTTTATTGTTCTTTCAACCTATCTGACAAGAGCTTCAAAAAATGGCTAACTCTGAACCCTAAAACCAGCCAGCATTTATCATGCACCATAGGCAACCCAGGCAACACAACCAGGTTGCTCTATTGTCTGCTAAGAAAGGCCCTTTTTTCTCAGACATCTGCATCTTTCTTTCCCGCTCATCTTACCTCACCACCCTCACAATTGATACTCAACTGTAGAGCATCAACGATTAGAGTTTTAGAGGACCTACCAAGAGGACATACTTGATGGTGAGAAGGCACTATCTGCCACGGTGCAAGAGAGGATAGTGCCCATCACTCCAGCCACCATCAACCAACATCTGAAGCTAGATGATGAAGAAGGTGAACTGTCATTTCCTAAAGAGGCAGTCAAAGGATCATTCCAGCTGATGGGCTATAAAGGTGACTTCTTAGTCAAGACCTTTAAAAAAGGGATCAAGTACCTGAAGACCTTTCTTATATAGTCCATGGAATGATCTAGGGGATCAAGTTTAGGTATTCATAATTTATCTATATAAGTTTACTTTCTAACTTGGATTCCCATGAATATTACATGTTCCCTAAATATGTCCAACACATTCTCAACTGTGAAGTGGGCTCACAGTTGAGGGGAATAGGTAATGTACTAAAACTAGGACAGATGAAGCCTGACATTTTTAAGATATTAAGAAAAACCATTGTTGGTTTTTCTTGGGGTAGAAACTGCCCTTGTCCCCAAAATACTAGAGCTCCCTTCTCAAGGTGATAGTTTGGCAATCCCAGCAAATATTGAACCCACACCTTTTTCATCTTCAATACCAACACAGCCACAAATCACTATCACCTACCAAAGAAAATCCAAACAAACCCCTGCTCAGTCTATTTAAATTGAGCAGGTATCCATATACTTACCCATACAAGAGCAAGTGGAACAAAGAGCTCCCACTTCTCCTGAGGAGCACACCACTCCCATTCCTTCTATAATCAGTGTTGAGGTTCCTCATGCTCAGCATGATGATCTCATAATCCTAGCCTCAAACCTTCATCCTGAGTCTCAAAACTTAGATAAATAACCTTAAGGGGAAATTTACCATCCCCAGCCATTATATCTTAACCAACCAATCCCCAACCTAGAATTCTATGATTATGAAGATATAGGATTCAATGAGTACCATGAGTCTCTTTTCTCCTCCCCTACTTAAGGAGAACCGAGTGCTCCTTATACTCCTATATCTAGCTCACATCATCCACCCACTAATGAGGTGGATCTCTTTAAACAAGTTCAAGAGGTCCATATGGAAGAGGCTCTCACTTCAGAAAGTGATGATATACTTAAAACATCAACCAAGGCAACCCAATTCCTTGACACTTCTTATGAAGCTGTCATCAAGTAGAGGAAATCCAGAGACCAAGAAAATATATCTGGTGATGAGAGGGATGACTTTGGTTATGTCCTCTCATCCCCTCATGATTCTTCTGATGAATATAAGGGAAGTATGCAATAAAAGGTGCAACAACTGACAAATACCTACACATATTTGGTCTCTAAGGTTAGTCACCTGGAATCTCAGGTGGCTACCTTACAAAGGCAGGTGCTTAATCAGAAACTTGAGATCACCGATCTCAAGAGCAAGCTAGCTGAGAGGCTTGCTAGGCATGCTCAACCATGTTCGTAAGAACTTGTGGATGTGGTGGGCCTAACCTTTAGCTCATCTGTGTAAGTAGGCGATGCTACCGAAATAGGGGAGAAAGTCACCACAACCATAGAACATAGGAGCACTGCACAAAGTATGAACATTGAGGATTCACCACCTCACTTGCAATTGTCCAGACTCAATAACCTCCTCTAGCCCACATCAATGTGGATGCCAAGTTTAAAGTTTATTTAAGGAGGGTGTTGTACCAAGGTCTATGTCATCTCCATCCCACCCTGTTGACAATATAATAGTAGGATGGAGGTATGACATTGATAGAAGAGCCCTGGTGCTTTCTAGATTCCAGGGTCAATAAGAAGTCTTCAACTTCTATACCCTAAGATTTTATGAAAGCTTCCCTCTTGTTGACTTGTCACTTGTTAATCCAAGCCAAAGCAGACAAGCTGACAGGATAGCTGAGAGGATGCAAATGAGGGTGTCTAAGAAGTTCAAGAGAAGAACAAGCTTATATACATAGAGGCTAATAGGTAAAATAGTTAATCAACTAGATACTAAGTTGGACCCTAAGATTAGCATCAAAGGGGAAACCTTAGTGAAGGCCTAACTGTAGAACCTATGAACCTTGAGAATACTACTCCTTCAACACCAATTACCCTCAGTAAGACACCAGTTGGCAAAGGTTTCTTACAGCCTCTCCCTTGCCAGAGCTTAAGTGCATAACAGGTTTAATAAGGACAAAGCTCTCTCTCCTCCCTGAGTCACACAGGCCAGAGATTGAAAAAGCAAAGAAGGATCTAACTTCTGAGGAGAATAGGGAGGACAAAAAGGATAGGAAGAGAAAGGCAAGGTAAGAAAGAATAAGAGAGGCCCCTAGCTTTATGCAGGCTACAATCATGGCTGCCCATAGGCCAAACACTAAGGAAGATGAGTTAAAGGCAGCCAAATTAAACTACCTAGGAGCTAGGAACTATAATATAGATTAACTAATCTCTCTTCTCTTGAAGAAATTAAATGAACTAGCAGACACTAAGGTGTAAAGAGAGAGGAAGGAGGATGAGTATGTTGCTTTGCTTCTCAAGATCAAAGAAGAAAGAAAGAAGGAGATTTTATAAAGCCCCTGTGAGGCCTGAAGTAGAGTCTATGGGTGTTGAGCAAGAAGCTCAAGTAGGTAGAGAAGAGGACAGACAAAACATGATTACCTACTTGAGTGCCACAAGTCTTTACCTTTACCAAACAATAACTTTACTCCATCTATCTTATGAGTACATAAAGTTTGAATGTCTTAAGCAGCTGGAACAAGAAGCTATCAAAGATAGAAAAGCTGCTAAGAGAAAGATGAGGGATGAAGCTGTAAAATAAAGGGCCACCATCAAAGCAAAACAAGAAGAAATCTAAAGATAGACAAAGTTTGTTGAGCTTCTTGAAGTTGTACACGTGTTATTCGGAAAGAGGCTTGGTCCCATGTCTCTACCCACAACGGATGAGCACATTAGGGTGATCAAGTAGAAGATCAAGAAGGGTGAGCTTCATGACTTGCATTCTCCACCAAGTCAAGTTGTACCTGAAGCTAAGGTCAAGGTTGAACCCTAACAGACAACACAACCAAGACCTAGTGCTAATCCATAGCCAGCTTCATCTTCGGACCCATAACACCATCCTAAACCTTTTTCTGAACATGTGAAGGGGAAGGACCAAAGAATAAAGAAGAAAGACAAGGTGATCAAGACCAGCCTTCTCAATTGAAGTACGAAAGGAGAAATAGGATGGCCATTAGAAGAGATTTAAAGTCAAAGAAGAAGAATAAGTTTAGGGCAACTCCTCTACACCTCTGGATGAGTCAAAACATCCAGAGGGTGAACCAAAAGAGGCTACTCAACCAACTTCACTATAAGTAGAGCCTCTAGCTGCTAAGAGACCCATCTTGTCTTCCAAATCATGATTTTGTTAGCTTTTGCCTTGACCTCTTCTCTCCTTTTCTCCCTCTCTTCTTCTTCTTTCTCTCTTTTCTCCTCCTCCTCATCCACTTCCTTAATTTTTCCATTCTTCTCCCTCCTTCTCTGTCGTTTCAATCTTTTCAGTAGATGCCTTCGTACAGATGGGTTCGGCAAATACTTACTTCTTTACTTCAAGGTTGCACTTAGGTGTATATGTGGGAGTGTATGCCAATTGTGGTCCATAGAATTATACCCTAAACCTATCTTGGTTTGATACAACCTTTGGGAGTTATTAGTGAAACCAAGTAATTTTTCAAAATTTTTAGTTTGAACATTGTATTTATCAGCGTATGTTTTAGCTATGGTTAAATCATATTATGTTGATTTCAATCTGCTCAGGAGGTTATCGATTTGGCTCTCAAGATTTGTTTGTTCATGTTTTAATTGTAAAACAATCTTTATAGCTCCATTATCCTTTGTTTTTGAGCTTGTTTGTTCATGTTTGATATTGTGATCAAAAGAAGAAAAAAAGTGATTTTTTGAAAGATAACTTCAAGCAAATCGAGAGCTAATGCTCTGATACCACTTGTTAGATCGGGTCTGGTCAAGACTAACAAGAGCTTCTTCTTAGATTAGTAGATAACAAATGCAAAATCTAAGTTAACTACTTACTACCTTAACACAAGTACTTGAGGAAAGATAAATGGATAAGAACTTTTTTAAAGCATTCACTTGATTAATCTTTTGACTACAAATGATTCAATTGGCAGAGACAATCAAATGGCTTGAAAAGCCTGCCTCAACTATACAATTATGAGCACTTTTATACTATAAAATCTAAACAATAAAAATAAATTATTCTATGTTCAGAGTCAACAGGAAAACTATATTCTACGTATCAGAGTTGGCAGCTTCAGTACTATGTTGTCTCTAAAAGGTGAAACACAACATCCATCGCCACAGACATTCTTGTTTTGAGTAACAGTTGATCAGCAAAAGATGGAGTTCTCTGCCGATCGGAAACAGTCAATCGGTAGATCTTCAGTAGACTGCTTATCGGCAGTTGCTTAGCATATGATGATTGGTGGTGGATTCAACATATGTTGATCATAGTATATTAAGCACTTGTCTCAATTCGGTTGTTGATGACTAGTACTAAAATCCTAAGTTTTCGGTAGTTTCATCTTTCATGACTCCATATATATAAATTATATAAGTTATATTATAGATCAAATTAAGTTTATTTAGTAGACGTTAGGCAAAGTCTACCTTTTTTCGACTTTTGTGGCATTTTTATTATGACTTTTATATTTTTATATTTTATAAATTCTTTATCTAGTCCAAGGCACATAATTCACGTGCTAAGTATAATATGGTGAATGTTCGACTTTTTCCAATCCTGGGCCTATTAGCCCATGGATGTTACAGGTAGGTTTAAGGCACTCTAGCCTATAGAATCCTAACGTGTCATAACAAAGGAGTCTTAGGCATCCTGAGGAACCCTTTACGACACTCTAACCAATCCAGAAGGATCACATCATTATCGCCAAACCATACCTGAGACTGAGGCCCCTCCTACTGTTAGGACCGTGTACGGACGGAGTACTAACTGATTCAAACGTGAAGCCAAATCAAATAGTGCCGAATCCTATTTGATTGGTGATCCAATCAGGGAAAACGTTAACAAGATCAAACCTAACGATTAGAAAACGTTAAGAACGAACTAGGAATGATCTGAAACATTTTATGAAGTTGGAATGGACGAACAGGACACTCTGGGTCGACTAGGATTTCAAGTATTCGAAGTGTTATGTTTTTCCACGAATTAAGTGGTATTTATAGGTTACATCTATCACTCGTACGACTGAGCCTTGCGACTGGCTCAGTCGTGCGACTGAGTCATACGATTGGTTCATTCGTACGATTAAGTCAGTCTTATGACTCAACCGTGCAATTGACTCAATCACCTGTTTCAGTGGTGCGATTGGACCATTCGCATGGTCCAGTCGTGCGACTGAATTAGAATACTTAGCTAAACACATTCCTGAATCTTTAATGGTTCAGAACTATGTCTAACAACTGTAAACCTATATAACATTGTCATATATGCGTGTAACAATAAATAATATGATAAATATAACTTGTAAACAACCAATAAAACATAAAGGAAGAGATTCTCATTATAATAATCAAACGTTACATATGTGTTACAAGAAGAAGTTCTATAACATTTAAGCTCACTAGACTAGAACTG
>BJCO01673986.1:0-11503 GCA_018326465.1 Flaveria floridana | reverse complement strand
TGTTGTCATCAGCTGATGTCTTCAGTTGTTATCATCAACTGATGTCTTCAGTCTTTGTCTTCAGTCTTTGTACTTCAGCTGATGAGTCTTCAGTACTTGAGTCTTCAGTACTTGAGTCTTCAGTACTTGAGTCTTCAGTACTTGAGTCTTCAGTACTTGAGTCTTCAATACTTGAGTCTTCAGCTGATGAAGTCTTCAGTCTTTGTCAAACAGCTGATGAGGCTTTCAGCAGTTGTTGTAATGTCTTGTGGGACTTAAAGGTTTTTCTGATCTGGCTCATTGGTTCTTTTGGTCCAACATCTGTTATGTGTTCTAACACTCTCCTCATTGCGAGACTGAAGAACTTTGAAAGAATTGATGGAGGCCCAGTTACTTTTGGAGGAGAATCAGGTGGTTACATCACTGGGAGGGGCAAAGTCACAAATGGTAATCTTAACATTGAGAAGGTAAACTATGTTAAGGAGCTTGGGTACAATCTCTTTAGTGTATTCCAATTTTATGTCTAGAGACATAACATGCTTTTTATTGAGCATGAGTGCATTGTTCTCAAGCCCGAGGTGATCATTACTCAAGAGCATATCCTACTCAGAGCCCCCAAGAAACGGAACATGTACAAGATGGATTTGCAGGAAACATCCCCATCTGTAGAATTTTCTTGCTTTCTATCTAAAGCCAATAGTGATGAGTCTTTCCTCCAGCATAGAAGAATGTGCCTTGTAAACTTTAAGAACATGAATAAGTTAATTAAGAATGATTTGGTAACTCGAATGCCAAAGAAAGAATTTACAAGTGATAAACATTGTGTTGAATGTCTGAAAGGGAAGCAACAAAAAATGTCTCACAAGCCAAAGGAAAGAAAATCCATCACTACTCCCATACACTTATTACATATGATCTCTTTGGCCACACCCGTGTAATGAGTATAGGAAGGAGCTCATATTGTTTGGTGATCAAAGATGACTTCACAAGATACACTTGGGTATTTTTCCTTAGAACTAAGGATGCGACCCCTGAGATCTTGAAGAACTTTATCTGAAAATTGAGAATCAATGTGATCACAAGGTCAAAATCATAAGATGTGATCAAGGACTGAATTCAAGAACCAAATCCTTGATTCATTTTATGATAAGAAAGGTATTACAAGACAATACAGTGCTCCCAGGTTTCCTCAGCAAAATGGTGTTGCTTAGAAGAGAAACATGACACTTATTGAAGATGTACGAACCATTCTATTTGACTCTAAATTGCCTATCACCTTCTGGGCAGAGGCAATCAACACTACCTACTATGTGTAGAATAGATTTTTAGTAGTCAAGACTCACGGTAAGACTTCTTATGAGCTGTGGCAGAAAAGGAGACCTTTCATTGGTTTCCTCAGATCTTTTGTATGTCCTTGCACCATCTTAAATACCAAAGATTAGATAGTCAAGTTTGCTAAGAAATCAGATGATGGAAATTTTATTGGATACTCTTCCTAAGATAAGGATTATAGAGTATACAATCTGAGAACTAGAGTAGTTGAGGTGCCAGTCAATGGGACCTTTAATGTGCACACACCAACTTAAGGCTTATAGAGTATACAATCTCAGAAAGGTTTTGGTCTTGATTGGCTGTTTGATCTTCATTTAGTAACCAACTGTTTTAACAAATCTCGTGAATATGTTTCAGGATCTACAGATAGCTTATCAACAGGAGATTCTGATCCAAGATTGAGTTAAGAAGACCAAGTCAGAAAACTACTTCAACTCAATTGGTAACAAACCCTGTAGTGGGAAATCCTATCAGCATAACAATGACAAACTCTTTAGCTGATACATCTGAGGTGCCTACAAATTCCAGCATAAAGGCACAAAGGGGTTTAAAATGTAATAGGAGATGGAGGTGGTGATAGTGATCAAGAATTTCTTGAAGACCACTCCATAGAGGACAACATCAATGATGTCATATACTCATTGAATCAAGTTTCTCTTGATAAGTGTGTTGATATGGTAGGTGATACTCATCACCAGATCTGAATTTCACCAATTTAGATCTGTCCAATCAACTTGCTACGATTCCTCAACTGAGAAACCACAATCACATCCCGCCACAAACATCATTAGATATGTTGAGATATGGGTGAGAACAAGAGGATAAGCCCATGATAAAAATGTTTTTCTTCACTCTTCTTTCTTGTCCCATATTGAGCCTAAGAAGATTGATGATGCTCTGAAGGATGGAAGTTGGATTGAAACAATACAAGAGTAGCTGCTTCAATTCAAAAGGCAAAAGGTTTAGAACATGTGTCCTCTTCCTTAAGGTAAGACCACAATAGGTACCAAGTTGGTTTTTAGAATAAGAAAGATGATAGAGGACTTGTCATCAAGAATAAGGCAAGAATAGTTGTTCAAGGGTACATATAAGAAGAAGTGATTGATTACACAGATTTTTTTGCTCCTGTAGAAAGACCTTGGAAGCTTTGAGGATATTCTTTTCTTTTGCTATATCCAAGGATTTCAAGGTCTACTAACTTGATATCAAGTGTGCCTTCTTATATAGGGTGATTGATGAGGAACTATGTGTCAAACAATCACCTGGCTTTGAGAAAAAACCATCCTTATTATGTCTGCAAGCTTCACAAAGCTCTTTATGGGTTGCATCAAACTCCAAGGAAGTGGTATGGGACATTATCGCAGTACCTTGTTCAACATAGCTATAAGAAGGGTACTATTAACGGAACACTCTTCATTAAAAGAACAGGAAATGATTTGATGCTGGTTCAAATTTATGTAGATGATATTATCTTTGGGTCAACTAATCCAAAACTCTACAAAGACTTTGAGAAGCTGATGAAGAATAGATTTGAAATGAGTGCCATGGGGGAACTCAATTTCTTTCTAAGAATTCAAATGAAGCAGGTTGACAATGGCATCTTTAGAAACCAGTCAAAGTATGCGCAAGACATAATTACAAGATTCCATGTGATTGAGTGCAAGGTTACTAAGACACCCATAGATAGAAGCCACTCCCTAGGACCTGATCTTGAGGGGGAGTGTGTTGATGAACATCTCTACAGGGCTACGATTAGGTCTCCTATGTACCTCACAGCCAGCAGCCCTGATATCATGTTTGCTACATGTATTTGTGCAAGATATCAAGCCAACCCCAAGATGTCACACCTGGTTGCTGTCAAAAGGATTCTCAGATATGTCGAAGGTGCCACTAAACTAGGCCTTTGGTATCCAAAGAATTCTGACTTCAATATGTATGCTTATAAAGATAGTGACTATGGTGGCTGCAAAATGACTGCAAAGTCTACATCAAAGGATTGAAACTCCTATGTGTCTGCATCAATTGCTGAAGGTGAATACATTGCTACTGCAAGCTGCCATGCTTAAGTGCTTTAGATTCAGCATCAGATGCTGGACAATGGATTTAACTTCAAGGATACTCCCATCCATAAAGACAACAACAGTGCTATCTCTATTATAAAGAACCCTGCGCAACACTTAGAGACAAAGCACATCAACATCAGGTATCATTTGATTAGAGATAATTTTGAAAAGTATTGACAAAACTAGTCAAAGTTAACACAAATGAACAATATGCTGATCAATTCACAAAAGCTTTTGATGAACAGCGATTTAAGTATCTTGTATCAGCTATTGGGATGATTAATTTTGAGTAGATTGTTTCTTAAATTAAATTTAAGATTATTTGTAAATATGTGTGCCTTAAGTTGTCCATACTATCACCTATATAAGTCCAGTTTACTTTGGGAGAAATTTTTCAAAATGATATTCATTAAAATTTTGATAATTTAAAATATGTTTCTTTCGGAAGACATTAAGTTGACTTCGGAAGAAAATTATGTCTTCAATACTAATAATTACTTACTAAGAAATTTACCTTCGGAAGTTCTAATATATATTCAGAAGCTTAAATATGCTTCTAAGTACTTATATGTTCTGAAGGACGATTTTCTTCCGAAAGAAATTAAGACTCAGAAGCTTTATTCATACTTTGAATAAAACTTCTGAAGTTCAATACCTTCCGTAACCAATTATATCTCGGAAGCAAAAAAAAAACTCTAAGTATTTTTTTCTTCCAAAGCAAATTTTTATCAAGCTAAGGAATATCTTCCGGAGTCATATTGGCTTTGGAAGTTTTCTCAAAACTTCCAAAGACAAACTTTCAAACCTTAAATTCACCCACAAACTGACTTTGTTCCTATCTTTCCTTACTTCTAAGCTACTTAAAATGGCCAACCTTGAACCCCGAAACCAACCAGACTTTTCCATGCATCTACACAGGCAGCATAATCATCTGGCTCTGTTATAATCTGAGAAAGATCCAGGTTTGTTAGACATTTGCTGCTTCTTATCTCACTCAAGCTACCTCACTTCTCTCATACTAGACCCTTCACTATATGAAGCTCAACTCCTAGAATTTTGGAGGACCTGCCATGTGGTCATCTTAGACGATGAGAAGGCAATGTCTACCATAATAAAGGGGAAGATAATTTTCATCAATCTAGCCATAATCAACTCTTATCTAAGGCTGGATGATGAAGAATGCCAGTTGTCCTTCTAAAAATCTATTATCAACAACTTATTCCAGCAGATAGGCTATGAAAGGGACTACTCAGTCAAACTCTTCAAGAAGGGTAAGGTTTCTTCTCAATGGAAGTACCTCCCCCATGTTGTAATACACTCTCTATCTAAAAAACATAGAGGTTGGGACCAGATTCCTGAGGACTTATCCTATATAGTCCATGGGATGGTTCAAGGGGTCAAGTTCAAGTACTGCCAATTTGTCCATACAAACTTGCTTGCTAACTTGGACTCCTTAGAGTACTATATGAGCCCTAGATATGTTTAACAAATTCTTAACTGTGAACTGGGCTCACAGTTAAGGAGAATAGGCAATACTCTTAAATGAGGACAGATGAAGCCTCACATCTTTAAAACAATAAGACAGTCCACTGTTGGCTTCTCAAGGGTAGAAACAACTCTTATCCTAAAAATATTAGAGCTCATTGCTCAAGGTGACAACTTGGTAGCACAAGCCAATGTTGAACCCTCACCTTCCATGTCTGCACCACCCACACAACCACAAATAACCATCACCTATACCAGAAAATCCAAACGAATCCCTGCTCAATCTACTCAGGTTGAGCAGGCCCCCATACAACTACCAATGCAGGAGGAAGTGGAACCAAGAGCTCCTACTTCCTCTGAGGAGCAGACCACTCCCATTACTTCTTTGATTAGTGCTAAGGTTCCTCATGCTCAGCCTGATAAGCTCATTGCCTAAGCCTTAAGCCATCACTCTAAGTCTCAAAACTCAAGTGATCAACCTTTAGGGGAAAGCTACCATCCTCAGCGTTTAGACTTATATCAACCCATCCCTGACCTTCAATTCTATGATGATGAGGATATGGGATTTAATGACTACCATGAGTCTCTCATCTCCACCAGTACTCAAGGAGAGACGAGTGCTCCTGAATCACACATATCTAGCCCAAATCATCAAACCCTAACTGAGGTGGATATCCCTGAACATGTTCATGAAGTCCATATGGAAAAGGTTCTAACTTCTGCTAGTGGTTATATCATGAAGACCTCAACTATGGTAACCTAGCCCATTTACACTCCTTTGAAGCTATCATGGTGCAGGGGAAATCCAACAGCCAAGAACCCTAAGCCAGTGAAAAGGAAGAAGACCTTGGTCCTATTCTCTCATTCTCATGATTCTTCTGATGAAGATGACGAGAGTCTGCAACTAATGGTGCAAAAACTATCAAAAACATGCACCAATTTAGTTTCAAAGGTAAGTAACCTAGAATTTCAGGTGGCTACCTTACAAAGACAGGCCAGTGACCAGCAACTTAAGATCACCAATTTCATAGACAAGAGAGCTGAGAGACTTGTTAGGCAAACTCAACCAGGTACATAAGAACCTATGGATATGGTGGACCTAACCCTTAGCTCCCATGTGCAAGAGGATGATGCTACCAAAATGGGGGGAAAAGTCCTACTTATAATCACAAAACCAGGGAGTTCTGCCCAGAGTTTGGACATAAAGGATTCACCAACCTCACTTACAGTCTTCCATACACAACAACCTCCTTAGAACCACATTGATATGGATGCCCCGATTAAAAGGCTATTTGAGGAGGGTATACCAAGGGCTATGTCTACCCCATCCTACCCTGCTGAAAATCTAATAGTGAGATAGAGGTATGATGCTAATAGAAGAGCCCTATAATCTCTAGGTCTTAAGGAAAACAATAAGTCTTCAATTTTCAAAACCTAAGATACTATGAGAGCACCTATTTAGTTGACCTACCACTTGCCAATCCAAGTCAAAACAGGCAAGCTGCAAGGTTAGCTAAAAGGATTCAAGATAGGGTGCTTAAAGAGTTTAAAAGGAAAATCAAGCTACAAGATAGACGGTAGCTGGCAAGACTATTGGTCAACTAGATACTGAGGTGGACTTTAAGATTAGCTTCAAAGGGATAACCTTGGTTGAATGCACAACAATTGAACCTATGAACCTTGAGACAGGAACTTATTCAGCACCCAATACCCTCAGTGAGGCACCAACTGGTGAAGGTGTCTCATATCCTCTCTCTGGCCAGAGCTCAAGTGCAACACCAAGCAATGAAGGAAAAAGCTCTCTCCACCCTAAGTCACACAGGCGAGTGACTAACAAAGGGAAGAGGAAGATGATCTCTAAGGATATTTGAAGAGGAGAAGAGAGAAAGGAAAAGGAAGGTAATGGGAGAGAGTTCAAATGAGATCCTTAGCTTTATGGAAGCTATAATGAGGACTGCCCTAGGCTAAGCACTCAAGCAGATAAGTTAAAGGCAACCAGATTGAACTATCTTGGGTCTAGGAACTATAATCTTGTTGAACTTATCTGTCTTCCTTTGGAGGAACAGAATGAACTGGCTGACTTGGTAGTGTCAAAGGAGAGGAAGGAAGCTGAGGATGTAGAACTACTCCTAAAAATCCAAGAAGAAAGAAGAAGGAAAGATTATACAAGCTCCTACACCTCCCTAGTTCAGGAAAGCCCTGAGGCAGAGGCTGTGGCCATAGAAAGAAGATAGTGAGCTTCTTGAAGTTGTATGGGTTCTCTGAAATGAGACTTATTCTAATGTCTTTATCTACTATGGATGAGTACATTAGAGTAATCAAGTAGAAGATTAAGAAGGGTGAGATGGTAGACTTGTATTCTCCACCAAGTCAGGTTGCACGTTAAGCTAAGGTCAAGGTTGAACCCAAGAGACAACACAACCTAGAACTAGTGCTATATTATAGCCAGCTTCATCTTCTGACCCACAGTAGGGTCCTAATCCCTCTCTTTTTGAACCTGTGAAGGAAAATAACACAACTGAGAAGGACAAATAAGAACCATCTTGTACTCAAGGCCAACATTCTCAGTTAAAGTATAGAAAGAGTAAGAAGATGGCCATTAAAATGGACAAGAAGAAGAAGAAGAAGTTCAAAGCATCAACCTCTGCACCTCAAGATAGGTTAGAACATCCTGAGGGTGATCGAGAAGAGGCTGCTCAATAAAGTCTACTCATTGTAGAGCCTCTTGCTACTAAGAGACCCATCTTGTCTTGGATATTTGCTACTAATGCATACAGATGGTATGTCACTAGATATTAAGGGGGTAAATACATGTACTTCTAACAAAACATATTTGACCTTCCTCTGCATGATCTATATAACATGAGAAGGTACTTTGAAAGTCTGAGGAATTCTAACCAACTAATGATGAAGGGAATGGTATTGATTCTGATTAAGACTGTCAACTAATGAAGATAAAGCTTCAAAATATCCTTCAATTTGGTAGCATGAGCCTAGTAGGAGTTTGTAAGGATTGCACTTAGAGGCTGATGCAACCAAAGAGCTCTTAGCATGCACATGTGAAGTACAAGGAAGTTACTTTAGAAGAGTTGATATAACCAAGTGAATTATGCTAAGTATCAAATCTTTCGAAGTCAAAACACCAAATCTTTCGAAGCCAAAGAAGAAGTATTCTGAAGCTTTAAAGACAAAGTATTTCGAAACCAAATACTGATTTCTTCCAAAGACAGGGAAAATTTGCTTTTTCTGAATCACCATTTGATAAAAGTTGAATAACTTTCCACTTCCACCTCTGAAGAGTCACCAACTTAGACGAGTTGGTGAAAATTCCATACTTTTGTTAAACTGTAGATTAAGGTCTTGTGTCTATAACTTTCTACTTTTATACTTTTATCCTTTTTGCATTAGATAAGGGTGTAAACTATGGCATGTCATAATCACTATTCAAAAGGCAATCTGTCTTTTAAATTTACATTGATCTTGTTGTCTAGATTAGTGTTTCAGTTGGCTTTCAAAGTATGACCGGTTGTAGGATGTAGTATAAAGTATCTCAAGTACTTGTCATTACATATGTAAGATTTACAACAATTGTACGAACTTGTGAGAAATATAAATCATTCTTGAAAACCATATTATCTTGTTCTTGTTCTGTTCTTTACTTGTGTTCTTTGTTTCATCATAATCTGGTTGCCTATTTGATATGTAGCGTGTTCTAACTCTCCTAACACTATGAAACTATTGCATTGACCCCCTTCACCGGTCCTACCGATACCATTCTTAATTTGGTTCCAAGAATAACGTAGTATACACGAGTTTCGAATAAGACCAATCTAATTTTATGATTGACACCATCAATTTTTAGAAAAAAAATTGTTTCCCCATTGTGCATTGGTTTAAACAAAATAATAATAGTTATAAAGTTATATAAAAGCTTAAATAATTAGTCTTTTGTAAATTGCGTAGATTGTAGTATAAAAGAATTAAAACTCAAACCCCTAATCAATTCCAATTTTTATTATCCGAATATTAATTAGCTCTACTGATTGAAAAAAAAGCATATTGGAAACGTTGTTGTTGGATCTGGTTGGTTTAGACAAACAAAAACTTATTCTTAGATCAGTAACTAACAAATGCATAATCTAAGTTATTTACTTACTATCATAACACAAATACTTTGTGGAAATGTAAACGCACATGTTGTTATTTCAAAGTATTCACTTGATTAATCTGTTTTATGTAAAAGTTACAATTCGGCAGATACTTAGAAAGCTTGCCTTTCCTATACAAGTGTGAGGACTTTTGTACTAAACAATAAGAATAAACTATTATATTTTCAAATACTATAGTAAAATAGATAATCTGTGTATCGGAGTTGACAGCTTCAGTACTATATTGTCTTCAAAAGGTGAAACACAGCAGCCGTCGGCACGAACATACTTGTTCTGAGTAGTAGATGGTTGGCAACTCATGGAGTTCACTGATGATTGGTAGTTGATTTGCATATGCTGATAGGCAGACACTTAGCATATGTATTTCGGTAGTTGCTTCGGCATATGCTGATCAGCAGTCATTCAAAATATACACTTCAGCATTGGGTTCAGCACTTGATATGATTCGGCAGTTGGCAGCCAGTGCTGAAATTCTTAGTTTTTGGTAGTTTCATCAATCAAGAATCAACAATTAGTTCTACCGGTTGCAACAATGGGTACTGAGAAACGATTTTATTCAATAAAGCGTTTTACGATGGATTTACGTAATCGAATTGGTGATAATTACATGAATGATGTTGGTATTTACTATATTGAAAAATAGTTCTTTGTAGAAGTTCTACTGAAGATGTGTGTGATTCGGTTCCAAACATGAAAAATGAAACAACTGAAAAATCATGTATCATCTTCTATTTTAATGACATTTTTTTATTCTAGTGATAATATTTTAGGATTTGTGACCTAACTCGATCTTTGACCTACTTGGAAACGATGATGTATGAGTTGATAGAATCCAAGAACAATAAAATACTAACACTATAGGAAATTTTTTTTGATTCCATCACTGGCATTGTACACTTTTGATTGTCTAATACAGCTATACACTTTCATAAGTTCATCTATTAAGCACAAATTACTAGTTCTAATCACTAATTATATTGAACTCAAATCTATCTAGTCAACTTTGACACATCATTTTAACCTCTTTAAGTTTGAAAAGTTTCGGGTTTACCTCATTATAATTTTAATTCAAAAATATTTCTTACTTTTAGGTATGTGTTGGGTGGACAATATTGAACAGTATTAGTAGTAGTAATAATAATAATAATAATAATAATAATAATAATAATAATAATAATGTTTATTTATTGAATTATATAATAATATTTAAATATTAATAATATTTGTTTATTAGGTTATATATGCTTTATTGAATTATATTCGTTTATTGAACTCAAATCTATCCGGTTAACTTTGACACGTCACTTTAACACGTCACTTTGACCTATTTAAGTTTGTAAAGTGCTGGTTTTACCTCAATACAATTTTGGTTTTAAAAACTTTCATAGTTTTAGGTATGCGTCAGGTCTGGTATATAAAGTTCCATCTCTATTTTTATATACACTTTGAGATAATATGCATCTTGAAAGCATCTTACTTTTTTAATGTAGGTTTTATTCAAAAATGAGTCGGGTTAAAAATATTTTAATTTGATGGTATAGCCTGAGTTAATCTACGTCTCTATGTAGTTTTCATTTTGAAACAAGTCGGAACGATCGTAATGCGTGTGTCTTTTTGTGTATGCTTTGACGTAGTATACGTTTCGGCATAATTTTTTTTTGGAAAAAAGCAGATGAAGTATAATATGTTTTTGTTCAACAGTATAAATTCGAGTTATTTTACGACTCGATGTGAATTTAATCCGAATACAATTCGAGTCACTTGTTAATCTATACTCTTTATTACGCGGTGTACAATGCAACGAGAAAGAACTGAACAATATTGATGATGATGATGATGATGATGATGATGATGATTATGATAATGATGATGATGATGATGATGATAGTGATGATGATGACGATGGTGATGGTAATGACGATGATGACGATGATGACGATGATGATGCTGATGACGATGATGATGATGATGATGACGACGATGATGATGATGATGACGACGATGACGATGATGATGATGATGACGATGAAGATGATGATGATGATGATTATGATGATGATGATGATGATGATGAGGATGATGATGATGATGATGATGATGATGATAAGGATGATGACGAGGATGAGGATGATGACGATGACGATGATGATGATGATGACGAGGATGATGATGATGATGATGACGAGGATGATGATGATGATGAGGATGATGAAGAGGATGAGGATGATGATGATGACGATGATGATGTTGATGACGAGGATGATGATGATGATGATGACGATGAGGATGATGATGATGATGATGATGATGAGGATGATGATGATGATGATGATGATGATGATGATGATGATGATGATGATGCTGCTGCTGCTGCTGCTGATGATGATGATGATGATGATGAGGATGATGATGATGATGATGATGATGATGATGATGATGAGGATGATGACGGGGATGAGGATGATGATGATGACG
>BJCO01673917.1:0-11426 GCA_018326465.1 Flaveria floridana | reverse complement strand
GGAACATCAATTGATCAGAAACTTTATAGATCAATGATAGGTTCTCTCAGGTACCTTATAGCAAGCAGACCAGATATCATGTACTCTATATGCATGTGTTCTAGATATCAAGCAGATCCCAAAGAATCACACATAAATATGGTAAAGAGAATTTTTAGATATCTGAAAGGCAAACTAGCACTTGGTTTTTGGTATCCAAAAGATGGAGACTTCTCTTTATATGCCTACATAGACAGTGATTACGGGGGATGCAATAATAACAGGAAATAAACGAATGGTGGCTGTCAGTTTCTTGGATCATGATTGCTCTCCTTGCAGTGCAAGAAAGAAACAAATGTATTTGTGTCAACAGTTGAAGCATAATACATAGTTGTTTCTGCATGCTGTTCTCAGGTGTTATGGATTCAAAACCAAATGCTTGACTATGGCTTTAATTTTCTTAAAACACCCATACACATTGACAATTCTGCAGCAATGTTTATAATAGACAATCCTATTCAACATTCAAAAACCAAACACATAGAGATTAGATATCATTTTCTTAAAGATTGCTCAAAAAAAGGTCTGATCTAGTTTATCAAAGTTCATACAGACAATCAATTGGTTGAAATTTTACAAAATCATTTGATTAAACTAGATTTGAATTTCTGGTTCAGTCACTTGGTATGATCAACTATGAAACATCAAATTAAAGTTTTCAAACATTAAAATCAAACAGTCTTGAGTTTGTCAAAGTCGAAAACAATTGTCCCACTTATATCTTTTTCAAAATCAAGATAACATGCAAACAACTTATTTATAACATTGTATCACACATACACTTCATGAGAAATGATAGTACACTAGCATAGCTCTCCACTTGAGTCTTTTTCCACTAATAAACACTGATGATACCATGTTTGATATGTGGATAGGCTTAGCATGGGACACCTAACATCAGATACAACAATAAATAACTAAATTCTCATGATTGTGTGGTCAACAACACAACTTGGTTTATGGTAAGTATTGATTTTTTCAACATAGATATCTTGAATTCTAAATTCAATACACCAAGTGAAATAGATTATAAATTACTCAATTTAAGTGTCTCATCTGTTATGATAATCATAGATCTGGAGTACACCAAGACATTCTTTGTTATGCTGCAACACAGACTTGGATGTTCTTAATCTTGATTCATAAATGATTCCTAATGAGGAACACATCCTATAGGGATGATCAATCAATAAAGTATTTTTAACTAACTTCCATAGTGAAGTGCAAAAGAATCCCAATATGGATCACCCAATAAACATCAATCAATAAAATAATTGAGCATTTATCATCCTAAGTAGCTAGGCCTTAAGTATTGAAATTAATTTCTAGCATATCTTGAGGAGAATCATACATATCACACAATCAGATGTGGGGTACACACAACTCATGTCAATCATCCCACAACATGATAATCACTAACTGTTTAAACCAACCATTAATACCATGCTTGAGTTTAAGTGGATCAATATATCTACAATCAACATTGTACTTGTCTATGTCTACTCTTCAAAATCAAACAAACAACTTAGTGAAGCACTACAGACTAGTATGATCTCATGGTATGCGCACTTGATTCATGTGTTTTATGATTAAACATGTATTTTGAGTGAACAAAGGATAAAATTCTAGATACATCACAAGTAAATCACTCTTCAACAAACATTTGGACTTTGATAATTTCAATCTAAATATATATATATATAATTTTTTGTCAAATTTTTATAAATATGCAAAAAATTAGGGGGAGAATTGAACACAGAATTATCGAAGGCAGCAGAATTGTGCATTAACATACACTTTATCGTACATTTTAAAATTTGAAAAAAATGAACAAAGCCAAAGTCAAGCCAACACTAACAACAAACAAGTTGACACATATATATTTATTTGTTTATTTTATTGCACAATATTTCTTTAGAGTGATATCAAATCATCCATATATTGAAGTGTTAAAAAAATTTAATATTTTAACATATATTTAAAGATTTTGAAAATATTCAAAATGAATTTGAAAAGATAATTTTTTAAAACATATCACAGCTGTTCATATAGCGGATGAGAAAAAGGTTCATCCGCTATGAACAAAACCGCTATAAAATTCCTTCAGATCAAACATTTTGACAACTGTACATATAGCAGACAACCAAAACATTTATCTGCTAAAGGTACAGTACCAAACAAAAATTTCAAGTTATCTACAGCGCATGAACAAAATTGTTCATCCGCTGTGAACATTATCCAAAATTACACAAGTGTCCACAGCGCATGAACAAATTTGTTCATCCGTTATGAACATCATTCAGTCACAAAATATTCCACAGTGCATGAACAAAATAGTTCATCCACTGTGAGTAGATCAAACAAGTGTTTACAGCGTATGAACATTTGTTCATCAGTTGCGAAAATATCAAACAAAGCAGTCAAGTGTCTACAACACATGAGCAAAATTGTTCATCCACTGTCAACATTATCCAAAATTACATAAGTGTCCACAGTGCATGAACAAAATTGTTCATCCGTTGTGAACATCATTCAGTCATAGAATACTCTATAGCGCATGAACAAAATAGTTCATCCGCTATGAGCAGATCAAACAAGTGTTTATAGCGTATGAACATTTCTTCATCCGCTGTGAACATATCAAACAAAGCAGTCAAGTGTCTATAGCGCATGAACAAAATTGTTCATCCGCTGTGGAAACAGTCACTAAAAATATATCAAGTCATGCATAGCGCATGAACAAAACTGTTCATCCGCTTTATGAACAGTACACAAGTAAAATGCATAGCGCATGAACAAAATTGTTCATTCGCTTTGTAAACAGTGCACAAGTATAATGCGCAGTGCATGAAGAAAATTGTTTATCCTCTTTGTGAACAGTGCATAAGTAAAATGCACAGCGCTTGAACAAAATTGTTCATCCGCTTTATGAACAGGAGAGCAAAGTGCTCTTACGCATGTCGGGTGAAGACTGGTGGCTTCTGCTAGTTAGTATGACTTCATGTAGGGAGTTACGGGTCCACAACGTATAGCCAAAATTGTACAACGGACACTTTGTCCACAGCGGACACTGTACTCACAGCGGATAACCAAAACGATTCAAATTTTTAGACAACGGACAAAACATTGTATACACAGCGGATGTACATTTATCCACTGTATATATAATCCACACTTGTTTAATTTTTACATTTCACCAGTAAAAAGAGAGTGTGAAGTTTATCAGTCAAAATTTCAAAAAGTCAAAACCCTTTGATAAACCCTAATCACCCTGTTCGATTTACACAAATTAAACACCAAATTCTACTTGTTTAGTTGATCGAAAAGGTATAACAATATGATTTCGATGCTTAATCAAACATAAACATTCTAAAATTTTATTCAGATTTAGGGATTGTTCGACTTAGTTGAACAGTTGATGAACAATCAATAAAGAACAATCTGATATTATTTAAACAAATCAAACATGAAATATGTGAAATCAAGCATTAGTCGATCATATTTAGGCTGTTAATTTGATTATTTGGGATTAAATGTTCATGCTGATCATGAATAGGCTTGATGTTCATGACAAAGAACAGACAAAATCACTGTTTAATCTTTCAAAATGATCAAAATATGATTAACACGTGTTTTTAATTGATATTCATCTTTAAAAACATCAAACCAAACTTTCATTAACAAGAAATTTTGTTCATAACATCACAAACAATCTTTTAATGCATAAGCATTAGTGAATATAAATTGACTCTTTAACTTTTAAAAGTCTAACTTGATTTCAAAATTAACATGACAAAATGAACAATGTATGTGTATATGAACTTGTAAAAAAATGACAAAACATCATTCAATATGAGGAATCAATTTTGATGGTCATTTCAAATATAGAATTCAACAAGCAAAACACAAAAGTGTTGACTTGCAAAAGTCAAACTGATTTGATCACTAAAACATTCAAATCATTTATTTTCAATCATAAAACAAGTTCTAAACATACATAGGTGGTTATTATTCAAGCATACACATAAACACTTAATCACCAAATCATCATTGTAAACAATTGTGCACATTTATTACACAATCACTAATATGTATCTATATTTGTGCAGGTATGGCTGATTTACTATTTGTAAGAGATCACAATATCTGTGCATTTCTTGATCCTGACTTTCTTAGGTCAGTGAATTATAGAGACATGATTCAAGCAATTAGACAAACCAGACTTGTGCATGCTATGACCTTTAGACAAAACATATATGAAGACCACATTGTCCAATTTTGGACCAGTACACACCTTGGTGAGATTGATAATCAGCAAGTAGTTATATCTATTGTGCATAACCAGGAAATCATCATCTCTGAGGAAGTTATAAGAAGGGTGTTGCGATTAGGTGATGAACATGCTCACGACCCAGTTGAAATTGATGAGCACTATGTGCTACATGTATTCAGGCAGATTGGCTATACTGGAACAATTGATAGAATGCAGATCAAAAACTCATACATTTATGCACAGTTCAGGTTCTTGACGCACACTTATCAGAAAACTATGACCAACAGAAAGACAGGATGAGATGCAGCATCCCTAAGGTCATCTTGTGCATTAGCAAGCAATATAGCAAGAAGGCTATTTAACTTTGCTGCTCAAATTCTCAATTGTCTTGTTTATAACATCATAGAGGTGAGGAACATATTTTTTATGTTTCCAAGATTCCTGCAGATGATCATAGATGTTCTATTGCCTAACATCCCAAGAGAATGAGCTATTTTACAGCCTGTTCACCTCGATGAGTATGTCTTCAACATGATAAGATCTAGCATTTACCAAGGGGATGAGGTGCCTGTACCTCATCATATGATTGATCATGACATCCCTGTTCCTGAGGAATTTCTTAGAATTCCAGGACAAGATGATCCATTCATGTTATTCCAATAAGCCAATCAACTTGCTGCTATCATTCAGCCAGAACCAATCATACAGCCTGCACAATTCATTCAATAACAACCCATCATGCATGAACCTATCATAGAACGACCACTATTCATCCAAGCCCAAAACATACATCCAGATCAACCAATATCACCATAACAACCTCTAAGTCCATAACCATTCAGCCCATAACCATTCAGTCCTCAACAAATACATTTTCCCTTTCCATCACACAGCCCAAACCTCTCTGATCAGCAAAGACTTTCATCTATTTTAAGAAATATAGATACAAAACTTAGATAACAAACATATGAACATAAACATGTTGGAACTTCATCTCATGAACCTGAACCTGAACAAGCAACTACTACTACTGAGCATGCTGAACCAAGCAGCGGGATGCTCACATAAGAAGACATTAAGCAATCTAAAGTCTTTCTTTTCACTGAGTATAACAAACTCATGGAAAGATCCAATCAAAGAGCTAAGAAGTTAAAAGAAAAGCTCAAAAAGAAAGACAAGGAGATTGAAAAGCTTGAGTTAGATCATAATGCACAAAACCTGATTGTGAATGTTGTGGAACAACAGCTTAATCAAACAAAGAAAAAATTAAAGGAGAAAGACAATGAACTCCTTATTGCTAAAGCTGAGATTGACTACTAGGGAAATCAGTCAATAGCTAAAGAACAGGAGGTTGATGAATTGAAAAAGATCATAGAAGCTCAATCTGATGAAATTCAAAGATTAAACAGAGATCTTGAATACAAGGACACTCAGCTGAATGAGGAAGAACATTCAGCAGATCTTAGTGAAGATCTGAGTCTTTCTGAGGAATTAGCTAATGAAGCAGAAAGAAGTCAACAACAAACTGAACAAAGAGAACTAGCATTGATCATTCCTGAAGAATCATACACAAAGGATCAGTTGTTCAGTGATGCTAATCCTTATGAGAACATACACTACTCACCCATCTTAAGACAACACTTTCACACTCCTGATCCAATTTCTCAAGAAGCAAGCATTGTTCCTTATGATCCTCTAACAGACAAACAAAAGGAGTTAATCAAACAATTTGGTGAATCTTTGAAAGATTCATCCAAGGATCAAGCTTCATCATCATCTGAAACTCCTTTTAGGACTTATGAAATAAAAAGGTAGAGGTTGTATTTAGCCTCTTTACTCAAAGGTAAACAACCAGAGGGTGAACAAGAAAACCTGAATCTCCTCCGCTTAAGCTTCTGAAAGTTAAGACTGAACTTGTTGAATTAGATGCTCCACAACCATCATTTAAAGCATTTACACTAGAAGAGGGGGAGATAGATCAATCCTTTGAACATAAAAAAGCTTCCATAATTATCTTGAGTGATTTTGATGAGGAAGAATAAGAAAGGGATGAAGATGAGATCATGCAAAACATCCAAGAGCTCTTCAAAGATGATCCTCAAACCTTGATGGGAATAGAATTAACAACCTTAGGATTCCCTTATGACTCATTCATACATCTTAACTTGTCTGAAGTTAAAGACTTGCTCAAAGACTTTCAAGAGGTCATGCAAAATGAACAAGAGCAAACATACTGGAGATACAAAGAAATTAAAGAAAATCAAGAGCTTGAAAAGAATCTTCCCAAAGATCCTCAATTAGAGAAGATGACCAACTCCCAGGTGAAAAGCTGGTTGAGTCATACAAGAGTCCTATATAGGTCATATGCAGGGAGAACTATGTCTCAAATGAAAGAGATGGCAAAAGATATATACAAAAACATGCTAGCAAATGCTCTTAAGCCACAGGTCTTCAGTCACTACCCTGCATCTTCTCTATCCACTTATCATCAAGCTCCTCTTGAACTTCATGAAATAGAAGAACCAAGACAATTCATGCCTTATAGGCTATGGCCTGAAGGTAATAAAGTTCAGGAGATGATAAATAAGAAGACAAATTTTGTCAAGCTGTATGACAAAATCACTATGACTGCAGATGCCAATGAAAGAAAGATAGTGGCATCAAAATATGATGAAATCTAGGATGCTGTCCTAATCAAGTAAGTATTTGGACTTGTCAAGTACTTATCATACATATCCCAACTGGGATCATTAAGCTATGATGACAGATTGGACCTTATGAAATTAAGGATGGTTAATCATACAAACAATCCTAGGGGAGCAGATTTCTATCATATAATGAGAGCTTACATGAACAAACAACATCATGAAATGAAAACTGAAGCTGATAGAGAAGATAAACTACACATTACCAAGCTTAGAATAGAACATGCATTATCAAGACAACAAAAGGAAGTAAGGGAAGAATCTTCTTTTTCTTAAACTGATTCTGACATTCTGGAAAGGGTTGGTTACCCTTTAAGGCCATCTGACTTAAAGCTAATCATGATGAAGATAGATGGCAATCAATACCAACACCTAATAACGAGATGGTACTATGATGAAACTTATTTTGAAGTGGTGCTGGAAACAAAGCTTGAAGGAAAAGAAGCAGCTGACATAAGACTCTTTGATCCTGTAGAGATAAAGCTGCTTCATCCATCTTATGTCTCATTTCTCAAGACCAAGACATTCCCTGTTATTGAAGATGTGTTGTGTTAGGGAGATTGCTGCTATTTCATACACATGCTAAAAGTTTTGGGCACTGTGTATGTAAATGCTGCATTGAAACAAAGGTTGGAAACACATCAACAATCCTTAACAAACATAGAAGGGATAACAGGAATGAGAATATCAGAGAACAACAATTTAGAGATTTTGAAGGGCAATCATATTGTAACCACACTGGTTAGCAACATTGATGCGCAAAGTCTTGACCAATCAACCTTGGAACAGCTGGTTTATTTAAAGATAGATTTCAAATATGATGATCAAAATAGAGATTTTGAAGGGCAATCATATTATAACCACACTGGTTAGCAACATTGATATGCAAAGTCTTGATCAATCAACCTTAGAACAGCTGGTTCATTTAAAGATAGATTTCAAATATGATGATCAAAATAGTGTTGTTGACTATACATATATATATATATATATTTGTGTGTGTGTGTGTGTGTGTGTGTGTGTGTGTGTGTGGAACACATAGTCAATTGCAAAAATGCATTCAAGGTCACAACTCTGAAAGAACAAATAAAGGAAGCTGAAGCCGACCAAACCATAGAGAAAGACATAGATGACACTCTCAATGCTATGGAGGAGGCAAAGAAACAGTTAGAAGAAGTTGGACCATCTCACTCCTGAGGTTTGTTATCATCACTAGCAGAACAAACAACCAATACATATCGTTCTCTACCATTCTTATTTTATCATTCAATCATATAATTATGCATATATATGTTATTATACATATGATAATCATACAATCATACAATCATTCAATCATGCATATGACAAACATACAAGCATACATACATGTGTTTTATAACATACATATGGATTCAAACAAATATTCATGTGTTGTTGATATAAACACATGACATACATGCAAACATACATTCATACACAAGTACATACATGTTCACACACAATCATTCACATTACTTGCGATAATTTAACACTTGCAATCATACAACTAAAATCAATTATTTCAAACATGTGTTGTAGAAATAAACTCATGTAATCATGCACAAACAAACATGTAAACAATCAATCATACATTTAAACAAACAATTCAAACAATCATACAGGTAAGATTACACTTGTGCAATCTTATAAACAATCAATTAATCAACACAAACAAGTGCTACACTCGTAAGAAATAAATATACACAAGAATAATCAATCATTCATACCAAACAATCTATCATGCATAATAAACAAAAGAAACAAACAAAGACAAAACCCTCAAACATACAAAGAAACACACAAATTAACATCATTAATATAAAACAGAAAACCAAATGTACATGATGTTTACGGGGAGTACTATTGGACTCCTTATATTAAACAAAACAAAATTAACACACACACATAATTAATAAAAAAAAACTAAACAATCAATCAATGACAACATCATACTTAGGGGAGTACTGTTGGACTCAACAAAGTGCATTAAAAATTAATGCAAGAAATTATGATGCTTGCCATTATCAAACAATCAACCAAATATGTTTTAACATACAAATCAACATTAGAAACACATTAACATCATTAACATTCATAATAATCACTAACAAATGTGTAAATTTCTTTTTCAAATTTTGTAGATAAAGAAATATTGCTAAGTCACCCAATGCGGATGAAGTTAACCAATACGGATGAAGAAGTCCACAATGAATGAAGTCACCCAATGCGGATGAAGAACTCCATAGTGGATGAAGTAATCCACAGCGGATGAAGAAAGAATCCCACAGTAGATGAACAACTTCTCCACAGCGGATGAACAACTTCACCACAACGGATGAACGTCTTCACCACAGCGGATGAACAAACAAGATCCACAGCGGATGACTTATTCTCTACAGTGGATGACTTATTCTCCACAACGGATGACTTATTCCCACAGCAGATGACTCATAGACATAGGATTATTGTTTATGTAATTTCATTTACATATGGGTAGATAAGTAATTGTATATAGCTTTTGTGTATAGGCTATAAATAGCACTCTACCCTAATCCTTTGTAAGCTTTTGAACAAATTATTAATCAAACAAGCATTTTATTCTCGTGCATTCTAACACACAACACACACGTATAAATACACACACACACACACTGAAATCATACACATTGATCATAGGTTTCTACACCATGGTTAGTGTTTGTTGATTTGTGAGAGATTTGCAAAGATCCTTAGAGAAATCAACCTCTTTATATGGAATATTGTTCTTTTAAAGTTCATGTTCAATACGTTTGACTAGATTGATTTTCATCATTATGCAACAAAAAGAAACCAAATACTTCCTGCATGCATGCACTACGTACAAGGTAGAAGTTGATTTAGAAGTTTTCACTATTCATAGAAAATACTCTAAGTGTAAAATCATCTGAAGACAAAGACCAAATCATTCAAAGCCAAAAGATAAAGTCTTCCAAATATTCAAGGACAAAATCTTTCAAAGACAAATGAAGAGAAGACTAATTTCTTCCGAGGACAAAGGAGAATATGCTTTCCTTGGATATACTTTTGCATAAGCTGACCCACTTTCCACTGCAACTCTGATGTTTCACCAACTTGCATAAGTTAGTGAAAAGGTCCATGCTTTTGCAACTGTACATTAAGGTATAGAGTCTGTAACTTCCTACTTTGTCTACATTTATCCTTATTGTGATATATTAGGATGTGAGCTATGGCATGTCATAGTCACAAGTCAAAGGTAATCTGCTTTTTGATGCCATATTGATTTTGTTGTCTGTCAATGTTTCCACTGGCTCTTAAAGTATATCTGGTTGTAGAATGTAGTATAAAGTATCTCATGGTCTTGTATCTTATTTATGCATTATAAAACATGTAAAAGTATCTCATGGTCTTGTATCTCATGGTCTTGTATCAACTTCTTTTGCTGCTGAAAGGTAGATTATGGCAACCTCTTTATGGCTGTCCATAATGTGTTGTTTATGATTTCATAGCTAGTTTCATTCACATATAAAAGATCCTTTTGTTCTTGGGTTTGTTTATAACTTATAACATCAAAATAGAACCTGAAATTTCCGTTTATAAACCATGTTATAAAGTTCATTTCCACTGCGTTTTTCACAATGTTTAAATGGTTAAACTATGTTCATGTTCTAACAAACCCAACATTGGCATCTAGAGCCGGTTATGTGGATAGCTAGCTTGTTTTGTTCTTGAAAAATTCGTTTTATGGACTTTAAAAACTCTTTAGGGGCTGCTATGTTCATGTATTATGAATCCCTAAACTTTCAAAGTTATATCACACATGCTTGTGATTAAACTTTGAAAGACATGTATGTTGTATTGTTTGTTTGTTTGGACAAAAATAAAACCCGAAATTTCAGTTTGTGTTGGCTGAAGTTTTGTGGTTTTTAGTTGGGATTCATTGGTATTTTGGATGATATGATCATTGTTTATTATGGTGCATAGCCTAGCCCTTGACCTTGTGTTATTTGGATGATTGTAATGGTTGTTTTATTCATTCAATTGGGTTGTATAATCATTTGTTTGTGCTTGGTTTAAAGTGTAATTTATTTATTATTGGGATGTAATAAATAGATTAGGTACTTTTCATTTTACTAGAAATCTTGTATTAGGATATAAAATCTTGTAATATGAAGATGCACAAGAAGGAAGCACAAAAGGAAGACACAAAGAGAAGGACTTGAAGCATTTGGATGCAATTTCAAGTGGGGGTCTTTCGAGATCTCATCTTTTGTGTTGTATTCAACCCTTAGGAAAGACCAAATGATAACACTTGTGATGTCAAACAAGTGTTGTCAACATAGTGGCTATGGTTATGCACATATGGTTGTTTTATATATGCTTGTTTGATT
>BJCO01673911.1:0-11225 GCA_018326465.1 Flaveria floridana | reverse complement strand
TAAGTGTAACCAATCTTTCAACAAACAAGAAATCTGTTTGGCAAATATTGCTGTTATCAGTAGTAATAACAGTGACTAATGAACAAAGAGGTGATTTTGGTTTCACTTTTGTCAACAAAAGAAGTCATAAATAGTGTGACAAAACAAAGAAAATCATTGGATTTGTTAAAAGCAAAGCTATGATCAAACTTGATACTAACTTTAAAAGTCTTATGGGTCTAGTCACCAAGTCATACACATCTTGGTTTTCTATCAGCCGGCTTCAAGATTTGGAAAGAACACATTAAGCTCTCATCGACGCTCATCATTGCACCAGCATTATCAAATTCACCACAAAACTTTGGGGCGGAGAATATAGTCACAAGCTGTCTATCAGCAAAGAATTCACACCCATCTTCTACAACCTGCACAAACAAACGTTCATACTACGTTATAACCTCAAATAGATATCAATTTCGGCACATTCATTGAATAGTGAATGATAGGTTGATCCGGGTTGCATTTGACCTCTAATGGTTCAAAAAGGTAAGCTTTATAAACATGATTAAATATGGAACAAGTTAAAAGGGGTGAACAATTCCCCAGTGACATGAAGTGTAATCAAATGCTTGCAATAGCATTATTCAAGAAGAACTAGATTAGAATTTTTCTAATATTGTTTATGTAATCATATTTAATACATTAATTATTTAAAAAATTCAAGAATAACAAGACAAAAATATTTGAGGTTTACATTGGAATGGGAACATCCCCAAAGTGATCCATGGGTATTTGAATGTTCAGAACCTCTTATATCACAATATTCGGAAAAAAATGGAATAGTAAAAAAATAAGGAAAGAACTTTAATAATATAGTTCTTGTAATCTCAAGTAAAACAATAATTAATTATAAAGTTTTAAGGGACAAATATATTTGCAGAACAACACAACCTAATTTGATTTATATTAAAAAAAATACTTGTCATGACCAAAATCTGTTTTGACCCATTACTCAATTCGTTCGATTCGTGCATCTTGCCACCTCTAATATCAAACATAAAAGACAAAATATAACATCACATTACCTGATGGACACGACAAAGAAGGACCATATCATGCTGCATTAAGAACTCTGCCACTTTATCTGCACCAAAAGTGTATGAAACTCCCCTGTCATTCATTCCTCAACCTTTTACATCTCTATCGGGATCCGACCAAAGTTAATCACAAAGCAACCCCGTATCCGGAACATCAAAGTCTAACATTAAAGTGTCGTTTACAATCATAATAGAAACCATAGATTCTGTTGATGGAAGCACACTCATGGTTTCCTCTTAAAATGAAGAAGTTTTTAGGGTATTTGATTTTGTAAGCAAGTAAACGACATATAGTTTCCAAACTCTGTTTGCCACGATCCACGTAAACGCCTAGGAATAAATAATTTGCATCTGGAGGAAAGCCCTATACTCAAACAACCTTAATAGATCACCCATATTGCCCATGAATGTCACCCGGTATTTAACGAAATAAAAGTTTAACTATATGAGCAAATAAATGCAAATTTGTGAGAATCCTAGACATATAATATCACAGTTTAACACAAGCACATAACAAAACCAGAGAAGAAACCTACCAATTCCCCAGATTATTTGTATTAACTAAAATATCATAAGATTATTGTTCTATACTATCAATATAAGATTTCACTATGTCAGTGAAACCATTATTAACTATTAGAAATATAATAGTGTCACTATGACAAACTCCATATTCCATTCAACGATTAGCCAAATGTACACATAGGTACCGCTTTAGACTTTAGTCCTCATAATAATGTCTATATTCTTTTTATAACACATGGGTCAAAGACACATGAGGCAAGGCGTAGAAGCCTCAAACACACGCGAGTCAAGCATCTTAACAAAGCATTGTTGAGGTGATCGCCATGGTCTAGGCGCAGGCGAGGCGAGTGTTGAACCAACCAAAAACAAGTCTTAACCGGCCAAAAACAGGCATAAACCAGCCCGTAACGGGCTTAGCCAGCCTAATAGGTCCTGAACCAGCTTATTGTCACGGAGTGATTCTCAAACTCTCTTGCGGCACTTAGATTCGATCTAAGTTAGCCTTTCGTGACCCAAATGATGTAATAATTCAAGTAACAAGCGGAAGCGTTTGCAAGCGAACTTTGTATGGCTTACAAGGATTATTACAAGAGTGTTTTACACAAGTATTACACAAGACTTATAAGTGTTTTGGGTGGTTACAAATGAGAGGGACCAACCATATTTATATTACTCATATGGTTCTAGATCCTTCTTGATCTAGATCATTCTAAGCCAAGATATTTACATTATGTGTTCTAGATCTTTCTTTCTAAATATCCAGCTATCTAGATCTTTTTAAGGTTATTTTAGACCTGATCTAGATCCTTCAACTTAGTATTTCTTGATCTAGATTTGTTTGGGTTGTTCTGGGGTCTTCCGAACAGCCCTAGACGCCTTCACATGTTTCCGGAAACTTCCGGAACCCGAGTAACGCGACTTGTTTTTAAACGGGTCGTGACATTCTCCCCCACCTAAACCCATGACGCCCTTGTCGTGCTTGAGCGACCCTCGGCTTGTTCTTGCAACTTGCAAGACGGACAGTGTTTTGCCTTGATGACTTGACTCCATTATGGTTGTGTGTACTTGATCGCCTTTGACGATGTACAAGGTGTTCAGAAAAGTTACTGGAACGACTTTTTCTTTTCGGAAAAAGTCCATCCTGAGCACGAGCTTGTAGTCACCCAATGGTGTTATCGAGAAGTCAAGTTTTTCTTTCCATGTCCCGATTCTAGTCTTGATGGCCCATGACATTCCTTCGATCACTTTCGTGTTACCATTGGCATCTTTGAGAAATCCCTCTCGTGTGGATATTCTTAAGCCAAGTCTCTTAGCCTCTTCTCGTGTTATGAAATTGTGACTTGCTCCTGTATCGACTAGTGCCTTTGCAAGTCGTCCATTTACTTCCAAGTTCACAAACTGAAGTCCTTTCGCCTCCATGTCCGTGATGTTGCCCTTGTGCTCCGTTGGGCAACTCTTGACCATTTTTAACGGCTTCCCTTCATATACCGTTAAAGCATTCAGTACTTGTAGTTGCATTGCCCCGAGACGAACCTCCTTGTCTTTATGGGATGCATCATCAGTTTTGGCCACCATGGCTTACAGACTTTGTTTCTTCGGGTAATCCCAAGCATTATGCGGCCCATCGCATATGAAACAGAATTTTGAAGGACGCTTTTCGTTGTCAATCGTGGTGGTTTCCTTGTTTCCACCTTTCGATCATGATTGGGCTTAACTCCCCCACCTTTCTCATCGACACTTTCCTCATTCATGGGCCTATACGGTCGTTTTTCTTTATGATCGATCAAGCTTTCAGCTATTGCGATGGCTGAATCAAGATCTTGAACACTTCTTCGCTCCAACTCTATCTTGGCCCATGATTGCAGATGAACGAGACAGTAGAAAAGGGAGTCTTTATCTAATAAGTCCGAGATCTCAAGGACAAGTGTTGTAAATTCTTTAACATAATCCTTGATTGTCCCGGTTTGTTTGAGCTTACGAAGTCGACTTCTGGCTCGTGCTCAGCATTCACCGGATAAAATTGTCTTTTGAGTTCTTGGATGAACTCGGCCCAAGTTTTGATTGTGCACGTACCTCGTTCGATGTCCATGCTTCGACGTCTCCACCACAGTGGTTGTCTTGATTTTAGTGGCGTTATCGAGGATTCGTACCCCTCCTAGGTACTGCTCCATTTCCCAAATGAAGTCATCGACCGCCCGAGCTTCTCGTTTGCCCAAAAATGGTGATGGTTTGGGAGTTTCAACTCTTGGTGTAAAGTTCACGACGTTACCTCCAGTTGTGATCATTGTCTTGTTACAATCAACTACCCTTGCTTCCAAGTCGAGTAGACTTCGATGCATGTCGCTTGACAGCTCGTCCATGTCCTTTTGCAGCTTGGTAGTAACGTCTTTGATTGCTTCTTTGATCATAAATTTTACTTCATCATGAAGTAGTTCCACAGCAGCCTTGAGTCCATCTCTAAGCTCTGTGAAGTCAGCTTCTATCACATCTATTCTTTGGAAGCACAAGTCTACTTGAGATCCTATCTCGACAAGACCTGTCTCCATGTCACAGTCTTGTTTTTCCAAGGTACGGTCCTTGGATGCACCTCGTTCCTTCTTTGATCCCTTCTGGGATTCATCTCGTCCCCTTTTATTTTCAATAGTTGCAAGTTTGCTTGTTTCGGTTGCCACCCCAAATGAACCAACCTGGCTCTGATACCACTTGTCACGGAGTGATTCTCAAACTCTCGTGCGGCACTTAGATTCGATCTAAGTTCAGCCTTTCGTGACCCAAACGATGTAATAATTCAAGTAACAAGCGGAAGTGTTTGCAAGCCAACTTTGTATGGCTTACAAGGATTATTGCAAGAGTGTTTTACACAAGTGTTACACAAGACTTGTAAGCGTTTTGGGTGGTTACAAATGAGAGGGATCAACCACATTTATACTACTCATATGGTTCTAGATCCTTCTTGATCTAGATCATTCTAAGTCAAGATATTTACATGATGTGTTCTAGATCTTTCTTTCTAAATATCAAGCTATCTAAATCTTTTTAAGGTCATTCTAGACCTGATCTAGATCCTTCAACTTAGTATTTCTTGATCCAGATTTGTTTGGGTTGTTCTGGGGTCTTCCGAACAGCCCTAGACGCCTTCACATGTTTTCGAAAACTTCCGGAACCCGAGTAACGTGACTTGTTTTTAAGCGGGTCGTGACATAATGCTTCCTTGTTTTCACTTGACTCCCTTTTACAGCCAACTGACTTGGCCACTTCTCAAAATTCTTTATATGACGTAATGTGGGATCAAAACCACATTGACATAAATAAAAAAATAAAAAAGACACTTTTTTTATTTCTTGAATTCTGTTTTATAAGAAAACTATATTAGGCTTTTTTATTATATTTGTAAAATAGAATTAAATTCTTAATCCTAAATGCCTATTATATCTATACACACACAATTGTTATTGCGCTTTTTTTTCAAGTGTTCACGTTTTTTGCACATGGAAGCTTTAACTACCTAGCTTGATATCCCCAAAACACCTAAAAAAATTTCCAAGCCTACCTTGGTGGTAATACTATTTTGAGATCAAAAGGTTAAAGCATAATCGTTCTAGCTTGTCATACAAAAATAGGAAAAAATGTAAACTGAATACCGTACGGATTTTGTCGGTTCGGTACCGATCGGTACCGGTACCATTGAAAACACCGAAACAAAAGATACTGAATACCAAAAACCTAAAAAAGTGAATACCGGTACCAATTATGTCTCGTCGGTACTGGTTCAGTACAGTACCGGTATTCAGTAAAATTTGCTTTATCCTAGTTTGTACTTGGAGATTTGCCCATCTCGAACCGGGCCGATTTTTTTCTTAATTCTTAGCGTTCAATCAATCCTAGTTCTTCCATTGCCGAGAAATACAATTGACACCCAACACCATTTGCCTGGAGCATACCAAGAAAATCGTTGTCATCATCTAGCCCATAGTAAACGAATTTGCTCTAGGATCCATAAATTGCGTGTTGGATCACACTGTCGCCGTTGCAATACGAAAACGTACCGATCGTACTTGAAATCGCAAATCCTATCGCAGAGAACAACGCTCCATCTTAAATATCACATCGCTCCAATCGACTTGAAATACGCATACTAGATTGTTTTTATAGCATTTCGATCGACATGTTTAGCGCATTCAGATTCAACTTTAAATTTGGCGCGGAAGCGGAAAATCAACGATTGCGACGTCTTTTCGATTTTGTAGCCGTGTTCCAAATTCTAACTTCAATTTCACATTGTAACAATTAAAGCCATAAACAACTTTTCTTTTACGACAAAATCTTTTTTTGAACGACAAAATTTCAATTTCACAATGAGTAGAAGAATGATGCAACAATGACAACCATCACAGGGAAGAATAAGGTAGAAAACCTTATCCCCACCCTAATGACCAACCCTTAACCACCGAAGCCAGAAATAACAAAATAGGGGCAGCAAAAAAACTGCCAAGAAGGTGGCAGAGTCAAAATTGAAGATAGACCCAAGGCAAAAGGGTGTATTCATTTCAGCTGGATTCCAAGTGGTTGGGAGTCTGATTAAAAAAAGAGTGTAGTACCAGCACTCCTATCCAACTGAAGAGTGTAGTACCAGTACTCCTATTCCAAGGATCAGAAACTGAAGGCTGTTGAAGGAGAAAAGAAGTGCAAGAAACAACAGCCCACATGCCCAATCAAGAATAACATTAAGTGCATAATCTGTGGTTTGCATAACCACATGGCTAAAGATTGTTACTATAATCCAGCAAGCGCAGATTATGCAACCAATGTTAAGAAAGGAGTCAAGTATGGTTTCACATTTTGACCTCACCATATGGTCCAAGTGTTAAAGAAAGGAAAGCTTGTTTCCGAAACCAAGTTGCTTTTGGAAAAAACTCATTCTTCCGGAAAAAAAAGGCTTCGGAAGACAAGTCAAATAACAAACAAAGGAACAAAAAGAATCCTTTGAAACATTCAGAAAAGAAGACTGTTTCAGAAGAAAAGGCGGTGACAACTTCTTTCGAGAAGAAAGAAGCCTCGGAAGCAAGTCATGATGTTCAAGTCTCCTCAGGCTCATCTAAACTGATCAACCATAGAATGGAATGGAAGATCAGAAAAGATGTTGCAGCCCAAACCTCTTCTTCACAAACCATAGTTGAACCCCTATGCATACATTTTGGTTCAATTATATCATCTACATTGGAAGAACCCAAGACCAGTAAGGCTTGGGTTTCTAATAGTAACTAATCATTTCACCTTATGTGTAGGGACATCCACATGGAAAGAATGGAAATGTATGGATTGTGGACAGTGGACGCTCCAGGCATATGACAGGGAACAGATCTCTAGTACATCAATTTGAAACTTTTGATGGAGGTCCTATTCAATTTTGAGGTGAAGTCGGAGGATACATTTCTAGTAGAGGTAGTATATCCAATGGTAAGTTAAAAGTTGACAAAGTAAACTTTGTCAAACAGTTTGAACACAATCTCTTTAGTGTTTCTTAATTCGGTGATTAAAGCACCAAATGCTTTTCACAGAACATGAGTGCATTATCCTCAAAGCTGGGATGACAATTCCTCAAGAATTAGTGCTTCTTAGATCTCCCATGAGAGGGGTTATGTACAAGCTAGATATGAACAATGTTTCCTCACTGAGTGAAGTATCATGCTTTCTTTCTAAAGCTAATGGTGATGAGTCAAATCTTTGGTATAAAAGAATGTGCAATGTTAACTTTAAAACCATGAACAAACTGGTTAAAAATATCTTGGTATATAGTGTGCCTAAAAAGAATTTTTTTTATAAAGATAACTGTGTTGCTTGTCTGAAAGGGAAGCAACACAAGGTCTCTCACAAATTTAAAGAGGTCAACATCACCACCCCGTTACACTTATTGCACATGGATCCTTTTGGTCCCATAAGTATAATGAGCATTGGAAGGAAATCATATTGCCTTGTGATTGTTGATGATTTGACAAGATTTACATGGGTATTATTTTTAATAACTAAAGATGAAACTGCTGAAACTTTAAAATCTTTTACTCTTAAAATTGAAAATCAAATTGATCACAAGGTAAAAATCATTAGAAGTGATTAAGGGACTGAGTTTAAGAATCAAGTTCTTGACTCATTTTGTAACTCAAAAGAGATTGCCAGACAATACAGTGCTCCTAGAACTCCTCAACAAAATGGTGTTGCTGAGAGGAGGAACATGACACTTATTAAGGCTGCAAGAACTATGTTAGCTGATTCAAAGCTGCCTCTAACTTTATGGGCAGAGGCAGTCAGCACTGCATGTTATGTGCAGAACAGGGTTCATATCATTAAGCCCCGTGGAAAGACCCCTTATAAGCTATGGAACAAAAGGCCACCGTTTATTGGTTTTCTTAGGTCCTTTGGCAGCAGGTGTCCCATGCTTAACACAAAAGATAATTTAGAAAAATTTGTTGAAAAGTCGGATGATGCTATCTTTTTTGGATATTCCTCAAACTCTATTGCTTATAGAGTATATAACATCAAAACCAACAATTTGAGGAATCATCCAATATTGTTGTCAATGAGCAAACTCCTTGTGTTAAGGGAAATGGTCCTGATCATATCTTTGACTTAGAATTGTTTCTAAACTTTTTTAAACATCTTGTGAGAATGTTTCAGCTGGAACGGGAGCTCAAAGTGACATTTATGAAGATCAACTGTTTGAGTTACCCAGACCTATTCCAATTTCTCCAAGAACTCATGAAGATCAAGCTCCCATTACTGGAAGTCCTGAAAGCTTGAACATCTCAAGAAACATTGGAGCTTTAACAAGTTGTTAGTCAACTGAGCGTCAAACTCATTAGCTGATAACTCCAGCATTCTACACCAAGCTGATGAAGAGAGTGATCTGGAGGAACAGGAAACTGTTGATGTTGCTTCACAGCAAAATACTATTGATGATGTCACACATTCATTCAATTAGTCCTTCTTGAATGAGTGTGAGACATCAGCTGGTGATGGTGTTCAAAATCCTGAGCAAAATTACTCCAACTTATATCTATCTATGTAACTAGATATGATTCCTAGGCTCAGAATACAGAATACTCATCTCTACTTATACTCATGCTTTCTCTCTTAGATGGAATCAAAGAAGGTGAAAGAAGCCCTCAAGGACAACAATTGGGTTGAAACAATGCAAGAGGAATTGCTTCAGTTCAAGAGGCAGAAGGTATGGAACCTATGTCCATTACCACCCGGGCAAGTCCCTATCACTAAGTGCGTGTTAAAAAACAAAAGAGATGATAGAGGTTTGATTATCAAGAACAAAGCAAGACTTGTGGTTTAAGGATACACACAGGAGCAAGGCATAGATTACACTGATGTCTTTGCACCTGTTGCAAGACTTGAGGCTGTACGAATCTTTCTTGCTTTTACAACATCCAAGAACTTCACAGTCTATCAATTTGATGTCAAATGTGCATTTTTTTATGGGAATATCGGTATAGAAGTCTATGTGTGCCAGCCACCTGGATATGAAGACCCACAGCACCTAAACTATGTGTGCAAACTAGATAAAGCTCAGTATGGGTTACATCAGACACCTAGGTTGTGGTATGGAGTAGAGGTGACTTATGTAGACTCAACTACCACTACTGAGAGAGTTTCATTAGTCTCTTAGGACAGTGGCAACATAAGTGAGATTGAGTCTATGGCAACCTTGCCAATTGATGCCTCTGAAAGATATATGAGTAAGTAAGGGTATCCAGGGCGCCAAAAAACCACTACTGGAGGTGATGATGAACATATTAAGTATTTTATCTCATCTCCCATTGATTCTTTAAAACAATATGAGGGTAGTATGAAACTCATTATCAGAGACCTACTTTTTAAAGTCTTAAACCTTGAATCAAAGGTTAAGACTTTAGAGGATAGGTCTGCCACTCAGCAACTTGAGATTGAAAATCTCAAGGCTCAGCTAGCTGAGAAACAGATTGAGAAGTCTGTTAGGCATGCACAAACTCAGGTTTCTTTGAGTTCTTCCTCTAGCTCATCTACTTCTCAAGATGATGCTATCAAAAAGGGGGAGAATTTAAAGAAACGAAGACATATGGAACCAAGCCTTGCAATCACTTCTCTCTATCCCACACAACAACACCCTACAACTATCTTCCCTCAACCACCTTCTATTACCATTCAAGTGGACCTAAGGATGCTTATTGACCTTAACAAATTTTTAACCAAATTTCTGATAAGCTCCTCCCTTAAACGACCCTCCCATGATGTAGCCATTGCCTATATGGGAGCTGAAGAGCTTTAAAGGTTGAGTGCACCACCTACCTCTGAGGAGGAAGTTGGTCAACCTAAGGTCTCTATTGAACCTGAGATTAACTTCGAAGGGAAAATATAAACTGATGGCCCAACAACCAACTTAGAAGGGACAGGTAGTGTAGCTCTAATTACTTCCGAAGCAGAAATCCAAGCTGCGGAAGGAATAATGGAACTATCTTCATTGTCTGATGGCCTGTTCATCACATAGACCATTCTTAATCTAGCCTCTGAGGTAAACAGTAAGGATTTTCTTACAACTCTCATATCTTTTTCACCATAAGTTCAACCTCCACCACCTCAGTCTGAATCCTCTAAACCAGAATCTTCAAAGGCTGAATCTTCCTGTTATACTAAAAGGAAGAAAAAGCTCACTGCTGAAGAGCTTCTAGAGGAGGAAAGGTTGGAGAAGCTGAAGAAGAAAGGTAGACTTGATACTGGGAAGCTGCTAGCTACAAGCAGCAAAGCAGTAGTAGTCGCTTAAGAGAGTATCAATCCCCAAAAAAGAGTGGAGGTTATAGAGAGGCTCATCAGTCTGGGAGTAGACAATGAAGAAATAGTTCTACTCCCACTTGATGAGCTTGTGAAGTTAGAGAAGGCAACCTTGCTGCAAAAAGAAAAGGAGGAGGTAATGTTACATCCCGGCGGAAGCGTGAACGATACGGGTGGAATGTGACTAGCTTTTATCAGAGTGCATTGTTTATAGTAAAATGAACACAATCATAATATATAGAAACATAACATAGACATGCTTTTATTACTAATAGAGGAATTACATCTTTTACATTAGTACAAAATTAGATGTAATTAGTTAACAACTAGATTACAGCACGTCTAAAACCTATGAAAATGAGCGTCAACATACACGCTCCCGTCAACTATATTGACGGTTAGCGTGACGCAGACCCTTCCCACAACTTCACCCCGTCCATTGTGAACTTCAAAGCTGAAATCAAATGAATTACTCATTTTCTGAAAAAGTACACTTAAACTTGTCAACAAAAATATTGGTGAGAACATAGGTTTAATCCAGACAAATATTTTGTTGATGTATTGATTACAACCAAACCTGCTTACAACATAATCATACTGTCACGAAATAATTCACAAAATAAGACAATATTACATCATAACCCCCATTCGGTTAGGTGCAGGAAAATAGCAGTAACCCTCATCCGGTTAGTGCAAATATTCTCCTAAGTAGCGCTACTAATATTATCGGACGGTTACTCATTCGAACTAATGGTTGTATCGCAAATGACAGTAAGCAACAAAAATATTTTCAAAAATAATACATCAACCCAA
>BJCO01673892.1:0-17254 GCA_018326465.1 Flaveria floridana | reverse complement strand
ATCAAATGACATTAAGTTCTATCTAACTACGTTAGAGGAAACTAAAAAGGAAAAAGCAGTGTTGCAAGTCAAAGTTGAATCTTTAAAACAAAAACTGCATAGTGTAGCAAGTTCCTCTCACATAGTTCAGAACTTAGTGAAAAAACGAAATGGTGGGGAAGGTCTGGGTTATAAAGTAGTACCACCACCACATGCAATCCTTTTAAATACTAAATATAAACCAATAAATAATAACTCGGTTAAGGATCATATGGTGACTACTCCTCTGGTCAGTGATCCAGAGTCCACAGGTAAACCTGTGCAGTCTGTAACGGAACAAAAGGCTACTACTTCGGGATTAAAAGATAAGATGCTTAAAGAGGATTTGTGTGTTAAAGTTGAACAGGATAGTGTTAGGTCGGGTTCACAAATATCTACGTCAGAACCTAAGAATTCTAAACCAACAAACCCTAAACGTGTAAATCATCAAAATCCTAATAAAAAGAAAGAAAAATGCGTTCAAAATGTCAAAACAATTAAATTTGTTAAATAAGGTGAAGCATCTACGAAGGATGAGAAACAGACTAGCTCCCAACCAGACTCAACCCCTCACAGAAGATCTCCCCCACCTGTCAAAGGGATATCCTGCTATAACTGTGGAAAACAAGGACATATTTCTCCGAATTGTCCTCATTATCAGACACCCAAAAGAAAAATTAAGCTTTTTGATGAAAAACCAAGATTTTTCAAAAATAGATCTAGTACTCCTCCAGAATACCAAAGTCAACACACACAAGCTTAAAGAGAAGCTGTGTTGCCTAAGGCTAAACCTTGGACTATTAGAGAACCAAAAGTTCATACCATAAGCCAGTCGTCTGTTTACCATAAACAGGCCTTACACAAAACTGGTTTATAGAAAGAAAAATCAAGTAATGTGTCTGACAGTAAGGACAAGAAGAAGAAAGATATGTCCTCGTCCTCTGAAGGTCAGTGGGTTGAGTTCATGATATGTGATATCTTTGGGAAACCCAAGCAAGTAAACGCTTGGGTCCCCAACCTAAACTAATAATTTCCATTTTTTGTGTAGGTTGTCCGCTACAGCGCTATCACTAATACCTAGTGGGGCTTCCATGCACATGACCGGGAATTCATCCCTCCTTTTCAACGTCAAGCAAATTAAAGGGGGACATGTATCGTTCGCATGAAACAAATAAGGTTATATCACCGCTCAAGTCGAAGTGGGAAATGAGAAGGTAAAGTTCGACAAGGTAAACTAAGTTCAGCAATTGCAAAACAACTTGCTTTCTGTCTCTCAAATTTATGATAAGGGCTTTAAGGTTGTGTTTGACAATAAGAAGTGTTACATACTTAAGAAAGAGTATGTTATCCTGGAGGAGCAAGTTCTAATGTCAGCTTTAAGATATAACGATCTGTATGTCTTGGACCTTTCAAAAGCCTCCACAACTGAGTCTACTGCTTAGTGTTTCTTATCAAATGCAATTGAAAGGGATTTAATTTCCTAGCACAGGAGAATGGGACAGATCAATCCCAGGAAGAGGAACCATCTGGTTCAGAATGATCTGATGGACGGAGTTACTGTCAAGAACTTCCAGCTTCCAGACTTCTGCATAGCATGCAAGAAAGGTAAAAAGACAAAGAAGACTCACAAGTCAAAGAAAGTTCATTCTATTGAGATTCCTCTTGAGCTTCTACATATGGATCTGTTTAGCCCAGTCAGCATAAAGAGCATTGCTGGTGATTGGTATTGCTTTGTGGTGACTGATGATTACTCAAGATTCTCATGGATGATGTTTCTAAAAGCGAAGTCAGAGACATTTGAATCATTCAAACATCTAGTTACCATATTGGAGTCACTCTACAAGCTAAAAGTAAGGAAAATACGTTCAAACAACGGGACAAAATTCAAGAATTAGTGGATGGAGACATTCTGTCATGAGAAAGGGATTGTTCAGAATGGAGTTGCTGAACGGAAGAATAGGAGCTTGATAGAAATAGCAAGGACAATGCTAGCTGACTCAAAACTGCTGGTTCAATTCTGGAACGAGGCAGTGGCTAATGCGTGTTATACTCTAAATCGGGTCTTGGTGGTCAAACGTAATGGAAAAACTTGTTATAAGTTGCTCCAGCAACATAAACCCAACTTGGAGTATCTGGAACCATTTCGCGCACCCTGCATGCTGCTAAAGAAACATCAGACTGGGAAGTTCTGCGAGAAGGCAGAAGAAGGTAACTTCCTTGCATACAGTATACCAGACAAAAGGGTTTATAATAACTAAACTGGTTAGGTAGAAGTGTGGTGCAATGTTGATGTACAAAGATACACCACCCCCTTGCGGGAAAATGACCTTCCTTTTTCTTCGACTATGATGGATTTTTTAAATCCTTCAATCTACCTTCTTCTCATTCTAATGATGTGTTGGCCACTCAAATGATGTATGATGTTCTAAACACTCCTACTCGAGACTCGACATCCTCGGCTCCATTAGAAGGTACTACTAGCTCTTCAGGGGGAGAACTAGAGATAAGTGATTCCTCTGATGATGAAGATGCTTAATCTGATAATGTGAACCAAGAGGAATAGGTTCCCACTACTGAAAGTACACTTGCAGCTGATCATGAAGTAACTAGAACTTCTGAACCTAGTCCTTCAACAGCCACAGAAACTAGGGGTGAGCATGGTCGGTTTGGTTCGGTTTTAACATAAAACCAAAACCAAAAACCGATATTTTGGTTTTTGGTTTTATAAAACCATTCGGTTTCGGTTTTTTCGGTTTTTGGTTTTCTGTTTTCGTTACGGTTTCGGTTTTGGTTTCGGTTTTTTTCAGTTTGATTTTGGTTTCGGATTTCACTTTGGTTCGGTTTTGATTTTTAAACTAATCTTTTGTTAATCTTTAAAAAAATCTGCATATCCTATAATCTTAATATTCTTTAAAACCAATATTTTGTTAACCTTTAAATCTAAATAAAACGAGATAATCCATCTATTTGAACAAAAAGTAATCATTAACTTGTTTGATGTCATAAAAACAAGTACATTCTACAAAACCTAGATCGTTTGATACCAAATAAACAAGTACATTAAAAACAAAATGTAATCTAAGAAAGCTTGCGACAAATCTTCATACGGTTCGGTTCGGTTTTTTTGGTTTTAAATTCGGCCAAAACCGAAACCGAAACCGAAAATTTGGTTTTTAAAAAAACTTAAAACCAAACCGTCAGTTTCTATCTTGGTTCGGTTAATTTGGTTCGGTTAATTTGGTTCGGTTATTATGGTTAATGCGATTACGGTTCGGTTATTTTGGTTTTATGCTCACCCCTAACAGAAACTGAACCTGTGATTCTAAACCTGGATTATGAAATAGCAGTTCCCACAACTCCCGGAACTAGGATTAATGTGAATCATCCCCTGGACAACATCATCGGGGATATTCTCTTGGGAGTTTAGACAAGAAATTAGCTTTACTCAGCTGATTATGTTGCGGTCATGGAAAAGGGGTACATACACGATGGGGCATATCGATGTTTTGTGTCTCAAGTTGAGCCCAAGTATGTAAGTGAGGCCTTAAAGGATGAGGCATGGGTAGCTTCCAGGCAAGAAGAACTCCTACAGTTCAAGAAGTTATGTGTCTGGACACTTGTCGACAGACCAGAAGGTGCAAAAGTGATTGGCACTAAGTGGGTTCTTCAGTGTAAGAAGGATGACCAAAGGGTCATAATCAGATTCAAGGCTATGCTGGTTGTTCAAGGGTTCTAGCAAGTCGAAGGAGTCGACTACAATGGAGTGTTTGCACCAGCGGCCAGGATGGAAGCAATTAGAATCTTCCTAGCCTATTCATCCTCTATGCAGATCAAAGTTTATCAATTGGATGTGAAGAGTGCATTTCTTCATGGTGAGATCCGTGAAATAGTGAACGTCAGTCAATCCGAAGGATTCGAGGATCCTTAACATCAAGATAGAGTTTATATACTAGACAAGGCTTTGTATGGGCTCCATCAAGCCTATCAAGCCTAGTATGAGAAACTCTCTACTCATCTTCTAAAACATGGCTTTCGCAGAGGTGTAATTGACTGCACATTGTTCCAAAAACGAAATATTGTGTAAAGAATTCGAATCGGTGATGAAAGCTGAGTTTGAAATGAGTGCCATGAGAGAGATAAAGTTCTTTCTTGGTTTACAGGTAGATCAGACACCAAACGGAATCTTCCTGCATCAGACCAAATATGTAGGAGATTTCCTTAGTCGGTTCGACATGGAGAATACAACGGTTGCTGGTACTCCACTCGCCACGAACCATGATGTGGCACCCGACGAAAATGGTGATCTGGTCGATGCCACTATGTATCGAGGAATGATTGGATCTCTGATGTACCTCACAGCTTCTCGTCCTGATATTATGTACGTCACGTGTCTCTGTTCCAGATATTAGGCAAAACCAAAAGTGAATCATCTAATTAGGGTAAAAAGGATCTTTCGTTATTTGAAGGGTACTCCAACACTTGGGTTGTGGTATCCTCATGATGATAACTTTGAGCTTACAGAGTATAGTGACTCGGATTATGAAGGTTGCAAGATGAATTACAAGTCAACATCAGTGGGGTGTCAGTTCTTTGGAAGACAATTAGTCACCTGGCAGTGTAAGAAGCAGATGTCTGTTGCTCTGTCAACATGTGAAGCTGAATACGTTGCTGCGGCAAGTTGCTGTTCACAAATCATCTGAATTTAACAGCAAATGCGAGACTACGGTTTAAAATTTTTTAACACTCCTATATTTATTGATAATTCTGTTGCTATTGCTGTCACCAAAAATCCGGTCCAACACCCCAAAACTAAACACATCGGAATTAAATATCATTTTATACGTGACTGTATTGAAAAACAATTAATCGATGTTGTTAAAATTAACACGGATTTCCAACGCGCCGACCTCTACATAAAAGCTTTTGATAAACCTCGATTTTAATATTTCTTAGAGGTCAATGGAGTTAAAAAGAAAAGTGATGTGATTCAAGACGAATCAAGTTCATAGTCCGACTCTATGGTTTAATTTTGTTTTTTAATTTTATTTTTCTTTATTTTATTTTTTCTGTCTTTAAAATCAAAAACACAAAAAGATTTTCGGTTTTAGAATTTTAGAGGGAGAATAGTTTTAGTTTTAGTAGTTAGTATTTAATTACTTAAACAAACGAAGGCATCAAATTTGTGAAATCGATTCAAGATAATGGAAAATAATAGTACACAGGCATCAAATTGTCCGGGACACCAAAAGGATTTAAATGTTCTACAATGTTATATTCAAAGTTACAGAAAATTATAAGTCTAAGAAGTCACAGCCTAATGAGTGGAAATATGACAGTAAGCTAGTATGCTACTATGATTACATAGAGAAAGTAGATCTAGGGGTTGCTAGTCCATTATATGATGTGTCGGTATATTCAATACAATAGACAAGTAGACTTCATTGGTGAACAACTTTAAAACTAAATCGTTCAACAGGCTGTGGGTTTCCATCTTATCCCTGGCTAACACAATCAACGCAATTCCAATAAGGGGTGAGGAGCAAAATAAACACCACAAATGTGTGCGGACGACCATAAATATGAGCAAAGCGCATGAAAAAAAATGTGAAACGCGATCAAGCTAATGACTAATGTTGTTGGTGCGTTTAAAAGAAAATTGCTCTAACAAGAAGATAGGTTGTGTGTCTCTCTGATGTGCGATGGCACTGACCTGAGGATAAGCACAACCTAAATATTCTAGAATTCATTGTTGTTTGCATCTCTCTGTTGTGCGATGGCACTGACCTGAGGCTTGGCATCTCTTTGAAAGCTCTTAGAATAGTTTCTTCTTGTCAAAACCCGTAGACCGCTCAAAAATCTCCTGAGTAAAGTTGATTACCATATAAGTGTTGGATCCACAAATTCTTGTTAAAATAATAAATAATCACCAATGTATGTCAAAAATATACGTATGGATTTAAGTGGACAAATATACTGACAATCATTGTGGCAGCATTCTCCGATGGTCAGAATGAATGTGTGCTACATAACAGCTCTAGCATGATTTCCTGTTAGTGCTCTTGACTCATAGATAAATAAAACTCTGTAATTGATAAATATAACGTTCTTTGGATCTACATAAATATAAAAGGTCCCAAATGATTATGTTTATGCCCGTATGATTCCATAAGAATCTTTCTAGATAATATGAGAATGCTTGAAACTGTTCTGCTCAGGGGGAGAAATCGTTTAAGGAGAGTTAAAATGCTTTCAACCCACCTCAAATGAAAAATACAAAAGATTGTCTTAATTTATTTTGTTTAAAGTTTATCTTAGTTTTATTTATGTTTGTATTCATGTCGATGTCGGACTATGTAACAAGAGGAAATCTGTGAATGTCACAAATTGAACCGAACGTTATCTGATAAAAGCTTGTTTCTGAAATAGTAAAAGAATCACGTCTGAGGTGATCACAAGGTGTAAAAATAAAAGGATCACGTATGAGGTGATCATAAGATTTTAAAGTTAAAAGGATCACGTCTGAGGTGATCAAACAGTTTTGATTAAAGGATCACGTATGAGGTGATCAAAGGTTTTCAGTTAAAAGGATCATGTTTGAGATGATCAATGGTCATAATGTCATATATCAAATTCAAGTTTTTGAAAGGTTGGGAAAGGTGAAGTCAAACTCATAAGTATGAGCCAATCGCACGATTAGATCATGAGTATGGACCAATCGCACGATTGGACCATAAGCATGAGCCAATCGCACGATTGGATCATAAATATGGACCAGTCGCATGATTGGACCATAAGTATGAACTAATCGCACGAATGGACCATGAGTATGAGCCAATCACACGATTGGACCATGAGTATGGGTCAAAGTATACGATTGGATCACAAGTATGAACCAATCGTACGACTGGCTAAGGAAGTCTAAGTCAGACGTACGACTGAACCTCAGTCGCACGAATGAATCATGCGCATGGGTTCAGTCGCACGAATGAATTATGCGTATGGGTTCAGTCGCACAACTGAAACTCAAATGAGTATAAAAAGGGGCTCAGTCAGTTGTAGCCCTACACTTGACTTCAAAAACTCTCTCAAAACCGCTGATTGCAAAGTCACCCTTTTCAAAAAAAATTCATTGTGATTACTACTCCGTGCATATTACTGACCTATTATTGTCCATCTACAGGTACTATGAGACTGAAATCGTGACTAATGAGGATGATTAATTGAACCAAACTGTCTGAATGGGTTAAAATAAGAACCAAGACTTAAAACCCTAAAACAGAACACTTAAATGGACCTAAATGTGTATTTAAAAGACATTAAGTGTAATATCGAGTCTAGGCGCATCTAATGAATCCAAACTTGAAGTTTAAATGACTGTTTTGACAAAGATTCAAAATTTTGGACTCGAACAGTGCAGATGCGAAAGGACATGTTGATGAACTTCAGTCACACGATTGAGCCAGACGCATGATTCAATCGCACGATTGAATCAATCAGTGACTCAGTCGCACGACTGACTCAACCGCATGGCGTAGCATACGACTAAGTTCAGTCGTAGGGTCAATCGTACGACTGAACTCAATCGTGTGGTTCAATCTTATGATTGAAGCAGTTAGATATAATCTGTTCTAATTCAAATGTCAATCTTTATGAACGGATCTAATGTATTTGTTACTTGTGTTGCAGAAACATGGATAACAGATGGACCATGAGCACTAAGCACAATATATGTGCTTACCTCGACACTACGTCTAGGAACGCTTCGGAGTACATCGGGATCATTGAGTTTCTTTGTCGATCGAGGATTTACAGAGCTATTTCTACTCTGTGCACTCCTTATCGTTCACTACAGCAGGCATTCTGGGAGAATGTTACTGTAGATCGTTCAGTGGAGCCATACAGGATCCGAAGTTCTATCTTCGGCCAAGACATCGACATTGGGGAAGACGACTTCCGAAGGGTCTTGGACTTGGGTGAGGATGGAGGCTACCTAACCAAGCTACATCCCCTGACTGTTCAGGGATGTTTCTTGAGGATCAAGTACGCTAGCGATATCAATGCCGGCGTGCTAAACAAGAGTAACATGTCCTACAGTTCAAGTATCTGGCACATGTGATCCTCAAGTGCATTGCCTCCTGGCGTGGAGGATTTGACGAGATAAGCGATCAAATCCATAATGCATTCGTTGCACTGGTACTAAACCATCCATTCAGTTTCTTGTGGATGTTCTTCACTTACTTAACGGAGAACATAGAGGCGAAAAGGAAGGAGGGGTTCTGTATGTACCCGAGGTTTCTTCAGATTATCATCAATGAGAAGCTTCCTCACCTGCCCAAAGAGAAGGACGATGTGGTGTCTCTAGAGGTGATGGATGACACCACACTTAGGAGGATGAAGGTGTACCGGGGCAAGCAAGTGAAGCCCCCGATTAGGAGGTTATTTGGCCATCTGGCCAACGTGGACTACGTGGCGCCTGCTCAAAAGAAGTGGTGTCATGATGACAGTGATTCTGATGTTGAGCCCATTATGGTTCGAGATGACGATGATGATGATGATAATGACCAGGATTACGATCAGGGTGGTGGGGATGCTGGCTCTAGTCAACCACGAGCCACCAACACATCTACTATCTCTCCACCACCTCCGCAGAGCAGTTCCTCAGCTCCCGGTGGATCTGAGCAGGTTGCCATCCACCGGGACTTCTTAGTAGATGAAGAGGAGGAGCTGGATGATAAGCCTCTCACTAGGAGAGTCGATAGCCGAGTTGTGGCTACCGAGAAGGGAAAAGAGGCGGTTGGAGGACGCCAGGCTGGTTCTGAGGGTAGTGATGCTGATGTCACAGACCCATTATACACACCCGACCAGCCGATGAGCTTAGGGGGAGCCTTGATTGCCAATGGTTCCAGGAGGAAACGAATGGCCCAACCTTATGGCAAGAAGGGCAAGAGGCAGAGATTTGTACTTGTCAGTACTTCCACCATTGCCACCACCACTGCTGCCACCACAGCCACCACCACTTCCATCCCAGCAACCACCACTACCATCCCAGCCACCACCACTACCATACCATCCACCACTCATACATCCACATCCACCTCACCCACTATGCCTAAAACAGTTCCACCACAAACCATTCCCCTTCCTACTCCCATCTATACCACATCCACCACTGCACCTTCTCCTCCCCAAGCGGGCACATCTTCACAGTTCCCTCCTCCATAGAGCTCTACTCTACCCGTGGTTGGGTTAGAGGAACAGTTGGCCAGCCTAAACCGATTAGTCCTAGAGCTGTTGGCAATGGATGATATGAGGGCCAACCAGCTAAACCAACCGATGGCAGTTAATGCAGCACAGGGCAAGCAGATTGCCTAACTTACTGAGATGAACGGAGCTCATGAGAGAGCTTTAGTTCGAGCTCACAATGCCCTGCAAGCTCAAAACGATCTAGTGCTTGCATTTGCCAAAAGGATCGATGAGTTGGAGAAGCAGAATAAGAAGATGATGTTGAGGCTGAAGGGTACGAAGAGTGAGCCTCTCAAGATAAAGGGTGATGGAGATGATGATGATGATGATTCGAGTGATGACGAATCAGATGAAGAAGGAGATGAGGATGAAGCTGGAGGAAGCAGAAAAGACAAGAAGGGTGATGATGATGATGAGAATGATCAAGGAGGTGATGCAACTGCATTAGCCTCGACTCCATCGACAAGGGAGAGGCGGACCAAGAGAAACCAAGATCAAGGAGCCTCTTCCTCAGCTCCTCAAGCTAAAGAGACACGCGATGAAGGGAAAAGTAATGCTTAAACGTCTATGTATTTGAAACTTTTGTACTTGAAATGTTTATTACATTAATGTAATTTATGAAAATTTATGTTTAATGTATTTGATAAATGATTAATGTATGCTTTGTTGGTTGTGTAATCGAACAGATACAACTCAATAGACCGACAACTATGATATTGCTTCCCTTCAGCAAATCAACACTCAACTCACTATGATTCTTGATTTGCAATAGATAGTAACATGGTCTGTGAGTTACACTCCAGAGGAGGGAGAAATCATCCACGACCTGACTGATGAGCACCTCGCAGATATATTCAGACTAAATCCAGATGAGCTTGTTAAAGATGCTCCTGAGGTTGACGTTGTTAGTGACGAAGAACTACAAGGCGTGGATGAGATTAAGATCGAAGACATCATATCAGAGTATTATCCAGAGTACACTGACCCCGAGAGTAATGTTATCCCTGACTTGGGTGAAACATTTGGCAGTCATACTTTTGGAACACTTGATGAGAAAGAGAAAGAGAAAGAAAAAGAGGAAGGTAAAGCCCAAGCCACAGATGCTGATGTTGATATAAAAAAGGCTGAATAGGCAGCTTGTTTGAAAGAGATGAGAGCCCAACGTGAACCTACAAAGCCAAATGCCTACACCAAACTGTACAAGGTTAAGAGACATCAGAAGGTGTCAGGCAAAATCATTAGTTGGGCCTATTTTGAAGATCTAGAGGTGTACGTTGTAAATAGGGAGAAGGGAATTGAGTACTTCAGATACCCACATGATCTGAAGACTCTTCCTAGTTTTGAGCTAAACAGGTTGGCCTGTTTAGACCTTTTGTATGCCAACCCGAGGAAGATGTCGGGCTGTTTCGAGATGGAACTAAAGAGAGAATACCACACCAGATGGGTAAACTTTAGACCTAAAAAACCTAAGAGGTTCGTTCATAAGACTGAAATTGACCCTATCACTGGGAAGCCGAAGGTAGTGCTGAAGTGGGGTCCCCCACGCACGATGTCTCAGATCCCCTTATGGGAGATGCCTCAGGACTTCACTCCACACTTCAAATGTGGTATTATGACTGGAGGATGGGGGAAGCGGTCATAGTCTTAAAAAGAGAGGATAAAATAGAGACTATCAGGGTATTTGACCTAAGTGGCTCACTAACTTGTCTGCTGAAGATGTTTACACATTATACAAGTGGCCACTATTCTATGACACGCAGGATATTGTACAAGCTCTCCAATTCCAACACGTGATACGACTCTACTATGCATTCGAGATACACACAGGAGTCACAAAAGAGGAGAAGTACAAGAAATTCCAAGAATATATGAAGAATGTTAGACAATAGGATAAACTAGGTCCAATGGGGAGTTTGTTGATACATTGTTCCTAATTTATATCATATTTGTATTGTAGTTGGTATTACTTATATTTATGAACAATATATATCGGTTTGAGGTTGTTGTATATAGTTTTGAGTTAATAATGATTCAGAAATGTGTTCAACTTAGTCGGTTGGTTAACTGTAACACCCGAAACTTTGTCAAAATAAAAGAGAAATAAAAGTATCTTTCATAAAAGGAAAAAGCTAAAGTAGAAGGGGTTAAAGTGTAAAATAGTACAAAAACCCAATATTTTAATATATATGGGGATATGGCCCCCCATATTGCACATCCCATCTGCTTTCTTTCAATCAAAAGAAGATAAGAGAATGCTGAAGAACTTTCTCTCGGTTGTTCAAGAAAAACAAGGCTGATATCTTCTAAGGTAAGTGTTTTTATGTGTAATTGACTCGGTTTTCTTGGTGGTTTCACCCTTAGAAACCGTTATATATGTGTTTAAGTGTTTGGGTTGTGTTTTGACTTATTTTAGGTTTTTGAATTCGTGTACAAGTTTGGAGGAGTTTTACTTGCTTGATACATCAGGTGAGTTTCTAGACCCCGTATTTTTACATGTATTTAACTCTTTTGGGGCTGAAAATGTATTACAAATGATTTTATAGTTTCTATGTGTGTAACCGTATGAACTTGTGCATGTAAAGTGATGATTTATGGTTGTTTAAGTAATATGCATGTTAGTTAAGTGTTAACAAGCTTAGAATAGGATGACATGATTGTTTGGGACTGAAAACATTCAAGGAACGTGTTAAATAGATGGTTCATGCACCTACCTAAGGCCCATGCGCCTGAAAATGCCTTAAAAATATTTTAAGTGTTGCTCATGTGCCCAAACAGGGCCCATGCGCCTAACCTTTTTGCCTTAGAAAGTTTCTTAGTCAGTTCAAACGTTCAAATAGGGCCCAACCGCCCAAACAGTGACCCATACACCTAGAAAATGCCTTAGAATTTCTAAGTGATAGTCCATGCGCCTGAACAGTACCCCATGCGTCTAAGACTTAGTCTCAGACGTCTAAGTATAATCCAAACGCCCAAATAGTGCCCATGCGCCTAAAATGGCTCAGACGCCCAAGTGTTGAAACGCCCAAATAGTGCCCATGCGCCTAAACAGGCCTCATGCGCCTGCATAGTGCTCATGCTCCTAGAACACTAAGAATATTTTTCTAAAATTTTGAGAAAAACAGAATCATTAAGGTTTGACCCAAGTTTGACTTTAGGGTTTTGTCACATCCTGGCAGAAGCGTGAAGCGTTTTGGATGTGACTTGTTTGTTCAGAACCCAATGATTATAAGAGTCAATTATCAACACCTAACATCACAGAACAAACTTCATTAATATAGCTTAGGATTACATCAATATATGTGTTTATCATAACTGCAAAAATTTCTTTATAATTTTTCACAAAATGGTTAGTCACATATTCTCATAGATATTATATATGTCAAATATTTTTATTATAATTATTAGAGCTAAGCATAAAATCATAGAATTTTCACACAAAATCATATCACATAAATATATGTGTTTATCATATACTTAATTCATCACTATTTGAGCTTATGGTTATAGTCTAGGTATTTTTATAGTACCTAATTCTCTATAACCAATGGCTCTGATACCAACCTGTCACATCCCGGCGGAAGCATGAAGCGTTTTGAATGTGACTTGTTTGTTCAGAACGCAATGATTATAAGAGTCAATTATCAACACATAACATCACAGAACATACTTCATTAATATAGCTTAGGATTACATCATATACATAAATAAATACTCAAAAAGTGATAATCCTTAGTATAACATTTTATTTAACTATAACATCTTCAAAGACGATGAAAATGAGCATCCACCGCGACACTTAAGTCGTAGATGTTGACAGTTAAGTTCACACAGACCCTTCCTACAATCTCTCCCCAGCCATTATACACATCAAAAGAGAATTCAATGTTGTTAGTCATTGCTTACCTGAAAAAGCATACTCAAATTAGTCAACATAAAATTAGTGAAATCATATGTTTAAATCCAGACAAAATATTTTTGATGCATCAAATACAACCAAACTTGTTCTTACTAATCTGATAATTTATACTATCATGAAATAATTCATAAAATAAGATAATATAGCATCACAACACTCATCCTGTTAGTGCATGAAATATTTTCCTAAGTAGCGTTACCTATATTATCCAACGGTTCCACATCCGAAGTAATTGTTGTATCACAAATGACAGTATATCTCAGAAATCTCAAAATAATGCATCAAATATAAACAGTATGCTTTTTCCCCCAAAAACTTTATAAATATAAAAAATGGGGCTATGAGTCTCACCTTTACTCCAAATTGTAACCTATAAAAATAAATTTTATAAGTTAGATATAAAAATTTCTTTAAAAATTTCAGAATCTCAGATGGAAACAATTACTAAAACTTTAGTAGCAATATTATTAGATAATATTACCATAAAATTTTCAACTTCCATTTTATCATAAATAAATTGTTATAATTATTACAAAAACATCATAAATCACTAAAAATAGTTAATGTTGTCTATAAATTCCCAAATTTTTACATAATATTACACAAACCAATTATAATACTTCATAAATTTATTGACGTATAACCTAGAGTAGATTTGTTTCTGTAATTTTTACAATAATCTCAAAATTTAGTAAAAATATCTATACAATTCCAAAAATTATGAAATTTATAAATTCGGTTTTGTTCGATTTATCATGTCTTTAGTGAACTTTTCAGTATTTATGACACTGTTTAAGTATTTCTTTTGATTTTTCCTTTATAAATCACATAACAATTCATATCCCAATCATAAAAAGGAAATAAATTACAAAATAATTCCTGGAGCTTTTATATCATATGAGAATCCTTATGTGATTTTTCCATAATTTTCCCAAATTTATTTCTATTATTTGAGAATTTTCTTTACCTTAAATAATTTGTATAAATTATTTTACTTATTATATTTTTACTAAAATTTACAGAATGATAAATTAATGTTTTTTTAATAATTTTTCAATGTTTATTCTCACAATCACATTCATTTAAATAATAACCCTTTTTATCAAGATTACATATCATTTAAACTACTTTATTTGTATTAAATCCTTGATTTTTATAAATGTTTTAGCTTCCTGTTTTTAAACTTTTTTATACTGATTTTTTATGAAAATTATGTGTTCATAAGTGTTTGTAAAGAACCTTGATGATTTTAGCTAATGAGTTAATCATATGTGTTTAGTTAAACCCATATATATATATAACTTCTTAGTTATTGGTTTTGAGCATTATACCTTGTTTATTAGAGAGAGGTGGTGGATTAGCTTCTTGATGTTCCGAGTCTCGGGAGTTCTTGATCTCACAAGCTTAGGAAGATGATGTTGTGTAATAAAAGCCGGGAGAGTGTCGAGGGGTGTGCGGATGGTGGTGGTTGGTGATGGTTGTTTGTTCATGATGGTGATGTAAGGTAGTGGTGCTTGTGGATGTGTCTTGGCCAAGAGAAGGCAAGGGTGTGGAGATGATGGTGGTTGCTAAGAAACCGAGAGAGAGTTGGTGGTGGTTTACGGTTTTGTAGTGTGTTGTATTTGTGATATAACCGAGAGGTAGAGTATTGTAAGTGTGGTTGTCCTCGGCCGAGGGTCTTTATGTAGTAGAATGAACTCTAGGTATAGGTTAGTGAGGTGGTGATTCTAGATGTGCTTAGTTGAATCTTAGGCATAGGTGGCGGTTTGTGGTGATGCTTAGTGTTAAGCAAGGTGGCGGTTCAAGAGGTAGATGACTCACCAAGTCATTAATGCAAGGTTACTAAGGTTTAAGTTCTTAATCGGGTGGTTAATAAACCGAGTTTGAAGCTTTATGTTGAGGTTTAGACATTAAAGGTTTGCTTAGTTTTGTCTTGGTACCAATTTACCTTTGATGTTTCATTGTATGGTGTTTGGTTGGGTTATGACATAGTTCATTTGGTCTTATAATGTTGTAGTATTTTTTATCAAACAATGTTTGGTAATATAAACTTATACGTATGACTACATGCATACGTAAATTCTGATCCATGCATACATAATTTTTCATGCATGTAAGCATGCAATTATAAATAATACATTCATGCATGTTTATGTAAAATGCATGCATGCACCATACTTAAACTTATATATATTTGGTAATGGTTTTTATTTATAAACATGCATGCGTAAATATATATATAAATTCATAACACACACTCATATAATTTGCTCATATATATATGTAAGGCACTATAATATATTTTAAGTGGTAACCCTAATTATAGTCTAACCTGAAGTTTCGGGTTGTTACAGGTTTTCATTGCCATTATATTGCATTATTACGAGTTGTCCTTATGTCCATAATAAATTATTATTGTGTAACTTTTGTGGTATGTTTATGATCATAAATGCAAGTATTATCATTAACAAAGTGAAAAAGTAATGATAAAGAGAAGTGGAAAATAAATAAAATAATGAAAGTCTTGCAAGCATATAGGAGATGCACGACCATGTTGTCGTTAGCTCAACAGTGATGCGGGTTAGCTAACCCAAAGGATGCACACAGGGTCAATTAATTGATATTGACGGACCTTTGTAGCATGCCCTAGGTGACTGGGTCAGTCTCGTGTACAGTGATCATAGTCTATTGATAGACCACAGGCCCAGCACCAGTTTTTTTGCACACTTAGTTTAGAGTATTGCTCATTGGTATACGTAGACAGTGAAAGATAAAGTTAAAGAGTACGAAATAAACGAAGGTATATAGTAAAGAAAGAAAGCATTACCTTGTTGTATAGTTGATGCGTGCTCACGTATAAGAGTAAGGAAAGTATTTTTATAAAAAGAGTATTTTCATATGTATACATTTCACAAGGCATTTTAACTCTTTCAAAACTAGAACTCACTCAGCAACGCTGACTTTTATACATTTTCAGTTGGCAGGTAATTATTGTTGACGATCACACGAGGATGAAGCTACACGGAAAAAAAAGACTGACATCCATTCTTATAATTAGGTATTGTTGTTTTGTAATGCAATTAAACAATCTTTTTGCAGTTTAAACCCCATTGTATTACTTAACAACAATATATATTAATAATAGAGAATGGCTTTTGCTAACGTAATTTCATTGTTTATCTTATAAAATGTACATTAATATGTATCTATGATGCAATGAATGACCAACTATGAGGTGTCCGGGAACGGGGCTGTCACACCCCAACCTTGACGGCGGAAACGTCGAGGTGTGAGGGTTAAGATCGTTCACAGCCACATAACGCTATTAATAACCCAAATATATATTAATCATAAGTGCCAATTATGCCATTACAAACATAAGTCTTAAAAAGTAAATAACATAACACAAGATGTAACAATCCTAATTATTTCGTTTATTTAACTAGGTCCATTCCTAGATGTGAAAGCACTTCAAGATGTCAATCAAACTTGAGCATTTCTTGAAACATGTTAAAAATAAAAGGTCAACAATGATGTTGGTGAGATTTCCATAGTTTATGATACATAAGTATATAGAAGATGGCAATTCATGTTGTAAATTAGAGAACAAATTAAACTAGGGATGTAAGACAGAAATGCACAATCAAACCTCGACAAAGTTTTACAAGTCTCAAACGTTTAAAAGTATATACGATTAGCTAAGTGTACTTGGATCAACCAAGCAGGCTTGTCTGGCCCATAGATCTATGACTTCGCTAGGCTAGCAATAGTTAATGATTGTACATATATTCGACATTACATGGTAGTCACAAAGTTCAACTAACCACAACATACAAGTAAATTGTCATAGGTTTACAAGAATCAAACGTGTTTACAAGTGCAAAGTTTATAATGAAACATGTTTCACCCAAAAGTATAAAAATGATAAAATGGGTATAGAAATACTCACATGAACAAATAAGTATATATTGGATGATTAATAAGAAAATAATAACGAGCGTCGTTTTAACGTAGTCCTTCACAATGCACCTAAAATATATGTTTTTACAAGATTTAAGTTTCTATTGTAATGATTTT
>BJCO01673866.1:0-11060 GCA_018326465.1 Flaveria floridana | reverse complement strand
GTCGAGGGGATGTGATACTATTTGGGTGATTGTCGACCGACTAACAAAGAGTGCCCACTTCCTATCGATCTGCGAGACGTATTCATCCAAAAGATTGGCGGATCTGTTCATCAAGGAAATCATAGCTCGTCATGGCGTGCCGGTGTCCATCGTGTTGGATCGTGACACCCGGTTTACATCGAAGTTCTGGAGGAGATTCCATGATGCAATGGGGATGAGGCTACACATTAGTATAGCATATCATCCTCAGACGGACGGTCAGTCTGAGAGGACGATACAGACGCTCGAGGATATGCTTCGAGCATGCGTGATCGATTTTGGCGGAAGTTGGGATGATCACTTACCATTAGCAGAATTCTCGTACAACAAAAGTTATCATGCCAGTATTGGCATGCCACCCTACGAGATGCTATACGGTCAGAGATGTAGGACACCCGTATGTTAGGGAGACATTGGGCAGAAAGAGCTGGGAGGTGTCAAGGTGATCGAAGCTATGATTGAGAAGTTGGAAAAGATCAAAGCCTTCATGAAGGCAACAAAAGATAGACAAAAGTCATATGCTGACAAGAGGCGAAGACCGATAGAATTTAAGGTTGGTGACCGAGTCATGTTGAAGGTCTCGCCTTGGAAAGGAATCATCCAATTCAGGAAACGAGGTAAGTTAAGCCCGAGATATATAGGACCTTTCCGAATCGTTGCACGAGTAGGAGAGGTAGCCTAACGACTGGAACTGCCAGATGAGTTAAGTGGAATTCATCCCACATTCTATGTATCTCATCTGAGAAAGTGCTTAGCTGATGAAGATATGATTGTTCCGCTGGAGGATATTGAAGTAGACGAGCGACTTAATTACGTGGAGCAACCAGTGGCGATCATTGATCGTAAGGAGAAGAGGTTAAGGAATAAAGTGATTCCTCTTGTGCGTGTACAGTGGCAGCACAGGAAGGGATCCGAGTCTACGTGGGGACTGAAGAGGAGATGAGACAGCATTACCCTCATCTGTTTGAGGAATAACAGGTTTCGGGGATGAAACCTATATAAGGGGGGTGGACTTGTAACACCCGAAATTTTTTGGTTAGAGCATCTTGAAAGAGAATGAGAAGGAACTAAAATGGAGGGACCAAAAGTGTCAAAAGTACAAAGTTTATATTTATTTTGTACAAAAGGTGGTATGGCCGCCCACACCACCCTTGCACATCCTTTCCATTCGACTTTTTAGAAAGAGAAAGAAGAGAAGGGATTTCGAATTCTAGAGAGAGAAAGTAGCTGAAATCGAAATTGGTAAGCATTTTTTTAGTGTTTGGTTCGGTTTTATAGATTTTTGGCCAAGTAGCCGAATTATACGTGTTCTTATGTGTATATGTGCTCGGTTGGATGTCTTAACATGTCTAGGTGTTAAGAAAACCTTTGGGAGTTCGAGTTCAAGGAGTTTGAGACTCTAAAGCAGCTAAGGTGAGTTCTAGACCCCGGTTTTTGCTTGTTTTCAAACATCTTTAGGGCTGAAAATGTATTTAAATGATTTTCCAATGTTTGAGTATGTATGCTCGTATATATGTGTGTATGATTATGTGGAAGGGATATGTGTTGAGGTGCTTATGATGTTATGTTTATGTTATGTGTATGTTTTGTTGTTTAGTTTGTTAGAACTAAGCTTAAAACAGGTTACATTGGTGGTTGGGACCGATTATGAATGTTGTTAGGGTATTGTGGCTGCCCATGCGCCTAGGAAGGGCCCATGCGCCCAACTGACTAAACTGCCCAAGTAACCACATACGCCCAAGACCCAATGCACCTGAATAGTACCTCATGCGCCTAAATATTGCCTTAGAATTTTTAAGGGTTGCTCATGCGCCCAAACAGGGCCCATGCGCCTGAAATTATGACTTAGAAATTTCAAGTGTAGGATGATGCGCCCAAACAGTAGTCCATGGGCCTAGAAATGTCTTAGAAATCCTAAGTGAAAGTTAATGCGCCTGAACAGTAGTTCATGCGCCCAAATTTTTGAAGAAATGACTAAGTGTTGGGGCTCATGCGCCCCAATAGTGCCCATGCGCCTGAAAGGCTCATGTGCCTAAATGAAACTGTTAAGTGTTTGATGAGGCGCCCGCATAGTGGAAATGCGCCCATACAGGGCTCATGCGCCTAAATAGTGTTGGTGCGCCCAACACTTAGAAATTTTTACAGAATTTTATAAGAGTCTGTGCTTTAGGGTTTTGACCGTGGTTGACTAAGGGCTTATTAATGATGATTTTTCATGCACGATATGATTACCTATGATTGACCCCTATTATTATTGTTACTGCTATTATTATCATTAATGTATTATTATTAACAATATTATTATTACTATAATATTGTTAAGTACGAGATGACATTATGTGGAATGTTTATGCTCAAACGAAAAGTATTATCATTAATGAAGTGAAAGATTAATAATGAAGGGAAAAAGGGGAACGTAAAGGAATAAAGATAAGTCTTGCAAGCAAACGTATAGAGGTGAGCGACTCGTTGTCGTAAAAGACTCACAGGATAAGTGCAATCCTTGAGATTGCCATAGAGGTGAGTGACTCGTTGTCGCAAAAGACTCATAGTATAAGTGCAATCCTTTAGATTGCCAAAGAGGTGAGCGACTCGGTGTTGCAAAAGACTCATAGGATAAAAGGGAATTGATTAAGGTTGCTAACGAGGTGAGTGACTCTGTGTCGCAAAAGACTCGTTAAGGTAATGATAAAGGTACGAATTGAATGAATGATGAAGATAATAATGCTATTACCAATGTATACGTATGATGTATGATCGCACATAGAAGTGAAGAATGATTCTTATACGAAAGTAAAGTATGTTTTAATATAAAACTAGGACTCACTCAGCAACGCTGACTTTTATGCATTTTCAGTTGACAGGTAACACGTTGCTTAGGATGGCACATGGGTGAAGCTACTCGGCGGGAATGACTGACACCCATTCATGTTTTGACAATACTGTTGTTTTGTAATTCATTCAACCAATCTTTTTATGACTCATGAACTACGATGTATTACTTAACAACAGTTTTTATAATGAATGGATGGTTTTTGTAAAATTAATTCCGCTGCTTAAAATTATAATATGTAATGTTTCATGTGGATATTGCTGTGAATGACCAACTGTGAGGTGCCCGGAACGGGGCCTTACACATGGTCACTATCAGTGTAGCCATAGAGATTAAAGTCTTGATTCCTAGGATACCAGAAACCTAACTTGGGAGCTCCTTTGAGGTATCTTAGGATTCTATTGGCATCTACTAGGTGAGACACCTTTAGAGCATCCTGATATCTTGCATAAATACAGGTTACAAACATAATAACAGGTCTAGTTTTTGTGAGATATATCAGAGATCCAATAATTGCCCTATACTGATGTTGATCAGTATCGTAGACATACTTAGATTGATTTATGGAGAACTCTTCTTCCATCTGCTTCATATAAATCCCAAGGAAGAAATCCATCTTTCCCGTGGAACTCATCTCAAACTTTTTTTTCATAATGATTTTAAAGTCCTTACATATTTAGTTATTTGAAGAGCCAAATATGATGTCATTGACATAGACTTGTACGAGCAAAATGTCTTTTCCAGACTTTTTTATAAATAATGTCTTGTCAATGGTACCTATGGTGTAACCATTCTTCAGGATAAACTAAGACAATGTCTCACACCACAGCCCGTACCTGGTTTAATTCATAAAAAGCTTTATCCAATTTGCACACGTAGTTAGGATGTTATGGGTTTTCAAATCCTGGAGGTTGGCACACATAGACTTATCTGTCTATATCTCTATATAGAAAAGCACACTTGACATCAAGCTGGTAAACTGTAAAGTTCTTGGATGCTGCATAAGCAAGAAAGATCTTAACTGCCTCAAGTCTTGCAACAGGTGCAAACACATCGGTATAATCAATTCCTTCTTCTTGTGTGTATCCTTGAACTACTAGTCTTGCCTTGTTTTTTATAATCAAGCCTCTGTCATCATTTTTGTTTCTGAATACCCACTTTGTCCTAATGGGTACTTGACCAGATGGTAGTGGACATAGGTTCCAAACCTTTTGTCTTTTAAATTGAAGCAATTCCTCTTGCATTGATTCAATCCAAATACTATCCTTCAGAGCTTTTTCTACCTTCCTTGGTTCCATCTATGAGAGGAAGCATGAGTACAAGCAGGCATTTCCATTATAAGTTTGTCTTCTTGTTCTCACACCTTCATAAACATCTCCAATGATGCTTTCAGCTGGGTGGGTGTTGTGAATCCTGAGTCTAGGGATCATAACCCTTTGCATGGAGAGATCTGGATTTGAAAATTTTTGCTCAAGAGTGTGAATATTTGGACCAGCTAGATTTTACATTCATTCAATGAGGACTGATTGAATGAAGGAGAAACAACATCAGTAGCTGTTTGATGTGGAGTAGCCTTATTAGTTGCATGTTCTTCCTGATTGCTACTTCCATCAGCTTGGTGTTGTGCAGTGTTTGAGTTGTCACTCAATGAGTTTCGAGGCTCACTTTTTTTATAATTGGTTGAAGCTCTACTTGTTATTTTGATGGGAGATTGAGCTTAAGAAATTCTTGGAGAACTTGGAAGTAGTCTGGGTAACTCAAACAGTTGATCATCATATGAATCACTTTGTGTTCCTATTCCAGCTGAAACATTCTCATAAGAAGGTTTAGAATAGTTTGAAAACAATTCTAAATTAAAGATATGATTAGGGTCATTCCCCTTAATACAAGGAGTGTGCTTGTTAACAATAATATTAAATGATTCCTCAAATTGTTAATTGTTAATGTTGTATACTTTACAAGCTTTGGAGCTTGAAGAATATCCAATAAAGATAGCACCATCCGAGTTTTCAGCAAATTTTACTAAATTGTCCTTTGTGTTAGGTATGGCACAGTTGCCACCAAAGGACCTAAGAAAACCAATGAATGGTGGTCTCTTGTTCCATAGCTCATAAGGGGTTTTTCCATAGGGCTTAACTATAAGAACTTTGTTCTGCATATAGCATGCAGTGTTGACTACCTCTGCCCAGAATGTTAGATGCAGCTTTGAATCAGCCATCATAGTCCTAGCATCCTCAATAAGTGTCCTATTTCTCCTCTCAGCAACACCATTTTGTTGAGGAGTTCTAGGGGCACTATATTGTCTTGCAATCCCTTTTGAGTTACAGAATGAGTCAAGAACTTCGTTAACTCAGTCCCTTGATCACTTTTAATTATTTTAACCTTATGATCGATTTGATTTTCTATTTTAAGAATGAAAGACTTTAAAGTTTCAGCAGTTTCATCTTTAGTTCTTAAAAAGAATATCCATGTGTATCTATTAAAATCATCAACAATCACAAGGCAGTATGATTTCCTTCCAATGCTCATTACACTTATGGGACTAAATAGACCCATGTGCAGTAATTGTAATGGAGTGGTGATAGAGTTAACTTCTTTGGATTCATAAGGAACCCTGTGTTGCATTCCTTTTAAACATGCAATACAGTTGTCCTTGTAGAGAAATTCCTTTTTAGGAACACCATGTAACAGGTTATTTTTAACCAAATTATTCATGCTTTTAAAATTAACACGACACATTCTTTTATGCCATAGATTTGACTCATCACCATTAGCTTTGGAAAGAAAGCATGATACTTCACCCAGTAGGGAATCATTTTTCATATCAAGCTTGTACATATCCCCTTTCCTGGGAGATCTAAGACATACCAAATCCTGAGGAATTGTCATCCCGGGTTTGAGGATAATGCACTCATGTTCTGTAAAAAGCATGTGGTGATTTTGATCACAGAATTGAGAAACACTTAACAGGTTGTGTTCAAGCTGTTTGAAAAAGTTTACTTCGTCAATTTTTAACTTTGTATTGGATACACTACCTCTACTAAAAATGTATCCTCTAGTTTCACCTCCAAACTAAACAGGTCCTCCATCAAAATGTTGAAATTGTTAAAAAAGAGATATGTTCCCTGTTATGTTCCTGGAGCATCCACTGTCCACAATCCATACATTTCTATTTTTGTCATGTGGATGTCCCTTTACATAAGGTGAGAAAGTCAGTTGCTATTGGAAACCCAAGCCTTGTTGGTCTTGGGTTCTTCTAATATGGATGACGTAATTGAACCAAAATGTAAACATGGGGGTTCAATTATGGTTTAGGAAGAAGAGGTTTAGAATGCAGCATCTCCTTTAATATTTCATGTGGTTGTGCTGACCACACATTATGCATTCAATATTACTATTCATGGGTTGTGATGACTGTTATTTCTTGTATTTCTCAACAGTCTTCCCCTTCAGTTTTTGATCCTTCAGCTGGATAGGAGTGTCGGTACTATATTCCTTTCTTGGATCATATCTTCTAAGCACCTGGAATCCAACTAAGATAAACACACCCTTTTGATTTGGGTCTATCTTCAGCTTGGACTCAGCTACTTTCTTGGCAGTTATCCTGACTGTCTTGACTTTGTTTCTTCTGGCTTTGCTGGTCAGGGGTTATTCATTACAGGTGAGGATAGATTTCTCTACCTGAACCTTCCCTATAATGTCCTCCATATTTGTATCATTCTTCTTCTCACAAGATAGGGCGTCAGCAGATGAAACCTCTTGCTCTTTAGTATCACATCTTGATTGTCTGATAGACTCATAAGAATATGGTGGAGCAATTTTATTGGTTCCCAGTCCCTCTTTGTTTTGATAACATATTTTTGAGTGGGAGGATGATGCAAGAATGATTTGTAAGTTATGCTTTTTAATAGCATACTTCTTTGCTTTAGCCTCAGCTATGACTAGCTAGGCTTGAGCCTCAGTTAACTTAGAAATTAAATCTTTGATTTAAGTCCTGTAATTGGATTTTTCATGCTTTAAAGATGACACAATTCTTTCTAACTCTTTAAATTTCATTTTATAGTCAAGTTCTGCCCTTTTAAAATCAGATTTTAAGATTTAAGGATTTAATATCATATTTGATTTTCATGTTATAGTCCTGATATAGTTTGACTTTAGCAATACAAGCTGGAGTGCAAAGATGTTCATATACCTTGTTATCATCGGTTCTAACCATGAGTGCTTGAGCAGGAGTCACTTCTAGCACCATGAAGCTCTAATCAACTTCTTGAGCAACAGCAGTAGTTTGTTGTTCGGTTAAAGCAACTTTATGTGTGGCAGGATGTATGGAGGCTTGAGTGGCTCTTGGATTTGATTTTAGAGCTTTGCATTCCCTGGAAAAATGACCAAGTTGATTATAGTTGTAGCACTTGGCCTTGCTTTTGTCAAACCCAAATTTGTTGTTAGTTGGGTTTTGAGGGAACTGCCTTCCAGGTCTTTTAAAGAACTTCTTTGCTTTATAAGTTAGTAGAGCTATTTGTTGGATAATGTCAATGTATTCAAAATCATCTGGGTTGAAGCATTCTAGATCATCAAAGTAGAACTGAAAGTCACTAGAATGTTTATTTCCTGAAACAAAGGCATAATTGTCCAGGAAGAGACTTGATTGAGCCTGTTGAGACCTTGGTGTCTCAAAAAAGTTACATATGGCCTAGAAGAACATGGTTGCTGCTGGGAGTATGTCAGGTATTATTAGGACTGGGGGTTTCTTGATCCTTTAGCAACAACTAGAGTATTGCTAGTGGAAGGACCAGAGATTATGTTCATCTAATGGCATTTCGGAGTCTCGATCACTACATGGTATCCATCAAGAATGCCGAATAGTTTAGTTATTATAAGAGTGTTCAAATTCTCTATTCTCTTGATAGAGACACGATAAAAAGCCCACTTTTGTAGAAGCGCACTTATGAACTTCCTTGATAGATCTCTTTTCTCAAGAGATACTCCAACTGACTGAAGTGATGAGATAAGATCTATGTACCTGAAATATTGTTGGCTAGGAGTCTTTCCAGTATTATAGGTGAAGTTTTTGAACTGCTGCTTCATGGAATCTTCCTTTGAGTCATTAGAACCAGAGTACATCTGAGTCAAAGCATCAAAGAGTTCTTTGGCTATCTTGCAATGATCCAACTGACTGAAGTGATGAGATAATATCCATGTACCTGAAATATTGTTGGCTAGTGAGGTAGTCATGACATGTCCATGACTTACCTTTTTTGTTTACCAACTAAAGTTAATAACTGTAATAATCGATAAGTAATAAACAGTGAACTAAAGTATGGTCAACTATATGGGTGTGGGAAAACGCCATGCAGTATCTCAGAGTTTGCAGCGGCTTGTTAGAGAGACCATGCTAATATCCACTGGTTCATAGTAAGTTCTTCTGAAGGTTATCTGGCTTCGGAAGAACAAGTTCTTTTGAAGCCATTTATGCTTCAAAAGAGTTTACTTCTTCTGAGACTTGTGCTAGTCTTCAAGACTTTATGCTTCGAAATTCATTATCTTGAAATCTTCTTAGGTGTTGATACTTTGGAAGAGAGATGACTATGTCTTCGAAAGACATGATTACTCTTTGGAAGTTCTTTTATCTTTAATCTTCGGAAGTGCAACTTTTGTCTTCGGAAGCCCTTCACAGTTGCACCAAAATTATTCTAAGTGTAGTTTTGGTTGCACCAGCCTCATATATCCCAACAAACTTTTTTGGTACTCTGGCATTCCCTTGTGTCACAACCCTAAAATTAAGGTTAGACAAATTTAACATTTAAATAAGATTCTTACACGTGTTATCCATTATTTGACTAACCCCTTTATGAATTATGTATATGTTTCATGTATATATATATGATACGTATGCATGCTTGCATGCATGCATGGAAATTATGCATAGCTTAAAATGCATGAAATTTATGCGTGCATGTATTCATATGCATAAACTTTTGATACCAAATATTCTTTGATCAAAGTACCTCAACATTTTAACACCAAAACATACAACAAAATGAAACTAAGTAAACCCTAAACACTTAAGCACTAACTAAACTGCATATCTCGGTTCATTATAAAACTAAATAACCCGACTAACCACCCAAACCCTTGCTTAAACTTAACTTAAATGACTAAGAAAGTCATTAGTCACCTAACCGGCCAAAGACACCTCACCACTTCAATTAAACCGCCACCTATCCATTAAAAACATCAAGCTTGCTTAAAACTTGACACCTAAACCTCTAAGTCTAGCCTATTCATCACCTAAGCATCACCTAAGCATCACCGCCATAAACCATCTATCGGTTGTTAACCACAAATATCACCACCGTGAACCACCATAAACCACCACCATTATCCGTCACCTTCTACTCTCTCGGTCACCATAATAGCCAATATCATACAAAGCCTCATATGATCATCATCTTCCAAACCAATTTGCAAGGAATCAATATTTCAAGGCTCAAGATAACCATTCCAACTGATTCACCAAGGAGTTAGAGGCTATCATCAACTTCTTTTCATCCTCTCCTTTCGTTAAAAATCAAGGTTCCAACTCCTAATGATTTACTAACTAAGCTTTCAAGTTATATATGTGCTTAAATAACACATATAATCAATCCTTGTGATTAAAATATGAAAAGTTCTTCATCAAACTCTACAAATATTTCATCTTGAATAAAAACCGGTGAGAAAAGTTTGAGAATCTGAAAAAATGATAACTTATAAAATCAAACAAAAAGATTATAAATAAATGGTTGAAATTATGTGTATACCTGATAAATTTAGTTTATTATTTAAATGACTGTGATTGTGGGAATAAATATTGAAATTTTGTTAGAAAAATTATGAAATAACAATAAATTTTGGTGTAATTACAATAAGTAAAATAATTTATACAAATTATTTAAGTTAATAAAAATGAAATTATCAATTGGAAGAACTGAAACCGGTAAAAATCTAGAAACATTATATAATGATCTTTATGTGTTATAGAAGCTTCTGAATTAATTTCGTAATTAAATTCCTTCATATGACTAAGATTTGTATGTTTATATGATCTGTAATGGAAAAATCAAAATAAATAACTAAATAGTAAGATAAATTATGAACAATTCATATAAATTATGATATTTTGAAATCAACAGTACGTATAAATTTCATAATTTTTGAAGATATATAACTATTTTTATTGAATTTTGGAAGAATTAGAAAAATTACAGTAAAATATTTACTTTGAAATAATGATCAGGAAAGTTATGAGGTGCTATGGATTATTAGGTAAGTATTCTGGAAAAATTTGGGAATTTATTAATGACAATAGCTATTTTTAACAATTTATCTAAGTTTGTATTAATTTTAACAAATTATCTTGAATTAATTAGAAGTTCAAATTTTTATATGATTATTGATATTATCTGTTGATGTTGCTATTAAACTTTTGAAAATTTTAAGTAGGTAATGCATGTGTGGTATTTGAAACGTCTTCCTAGTTATATTGTGAATCTTTTAGATAAACCTCTTAATTTTAGAAATTTGTAACTGAGGTACTGAAAATATTAAAGAAAATCTATTTGTTTCTAACGTATAATTAATTTTATAGGTTATCGCTGGAATTAAGGTAAGACTCATAGTCCCATTTTCATACTTATAAAGTTTTGGGGGGAAAAGCATACTGTTTTGACTGATGCATAAGATTTTGAGAATTTACTGTCAGTTATGTTAACAATCATTAATTCGGATGTGGAATCGTTGGATAATATAGGTAGCGCTACTTAAGAAATTATTTCCTGCACTAACCGGATGAGTGTTGTGATGCTATATTATCTAATTTTTATGATTTATATTTGACAGTTATGAATCACCTATGTTATAAGTGGGTTTGGTTGTTATTTTGCATCAGGTTTTGTATTTTGTTCAGAAATTAAACTACCTATGATCTCACCAACTTTATGTTGACTATTTTGAGTATGCTTTTTCAGGTAATCATGTCTAACAGCTGTTGGTACACATGTCCCTAGTTCTAGTTCTAGTGTGCTTAAATGTAAATGACTCATTTTGTTACATTGATGTAATGTTTTGATATATGTAATGAAAACTCTTTGTTGAATGTTTATTGGTTATTGAATGTTATATCTATTTATATTATTGTTTATTACAAGCT
>BJCO01673862.1:0-10561 GCA_018326465.1 Flaveria floridana | reverse complement strand
ACACACAAGAAAACCTCTCTTCTCTCTTCTTACCTTGGCTGAAAAAAATGAATTTTAAGCTGAAAATTCATCTTTGGTTTAGCAAGATTCGGATCTACAAGAAGAAAAGGAAGTTGGTGTAATACTACCTAGCAAGTAGGTGTTTGAAGGGCTTATAGGTATCACAGTTTTGAGGTCTTCTCTTTTGAATACTAGCCACTCAAAACATCATCTTCTTCGTCTTAAACATCTACAATAACTTGTCAAAGAAAGGTAGATTTCTAGAACACCCTATGGTTGTATTTTTGTTTTGATAGCATGCTATTTCATATATATCATTGATCCTTATTCTTGGGTTTTGTTTATGCTTTAAATGGTGAAAATTTTCAAATTATAAACCACATGTTAAAACTATATATCCGCTGCGTTTTCATGGTTTAAATGGTTAAACTTATTTGTTTTACATGTGACGAAAACCCAACATAAAGATGTTTAAATATTATCAATGGCTCGCCATATTTACAACAAAACTCAATCCATATGCAACTAACCAAGCACAACATATGACGCAACTAATGTTCTAAAATGTTACACTAAAACTTATTAAAGTGATTGCAACCACGGACCATAAAAATTTCGTACTGCTGCATTAGCTGAGTTGAAACTGATTAATGTTAAGCTTAAATTAAGAATCAAAAATTAGAGATAATGAAGCAACTTAAAAACATATCACATGTAAGGAGCCATAAATGCCTGATCCGATGTGATATTTAAGATCAGACTACTCAATGAGGTTCTCTATAGCATCAAATTCAATCTTCAAATTTTCCAAATTTGTGCCATGCAAAATTTTGGGTCAACGGAGAAATATGAAATCCCCTAATGTAAGTAATTAAGGATGTGAGAAATTCAAAGCCCTATGAACTTACTCCACTAACCAATAAATCATACCAGAATCTAAGAAGCGGTCTCTCTGTTTCCCAAGATAGAGGAAGGACTGGCCACCACCTACCCCTCCCAGACGCTACTCTCAGTGTGAGATACTGGATATGTTTGTTTTGTTTTTTATACCAGACTCTAAGAACTATACACTGCTATAGCTTCAACAATCCTAAATAATTTGTATACACAACACTACTAATTTGAATTATAGTACTTCAAAAAAGAAGCTAATGAATGTTTTTCTAACACCAACCTATCTAATTTTTCAGGTAAACATACGTAATTCCTAACTAACACACACAAAGCCCAACCAAAAACACAAATGCTAAGCCGTAAGCCATGGATAAATTTAATATTAAGTAGAAATAGTAATTTAAGATACGTTTTGTTTTACCCTAAACTAATTCCATTCTGCCGCCTAAAAGGAAAACGATGACTGGTGTGAGGTTTTAATATTGTTATATGATGATGTAAGGTAGTAGAACACATGTTTGCACTAAAATATTAGATCTTGAAATATTAGCACTCCCTTTTACATGGGTTATGTAATTTAAAGTTATGATCCAGGAGTACTATGGCTGCAAACAGGATTTATCTTGACAAACATTTTGATAATCACGCATTAAGTACTTCTGAAGAAACAAATTAAATAGAGGAAACTCTTGTTATCAAGCAACTTCAAGAAAAAAATTGGTTGTTTATTTTACATTTTTCTATTGGGATGAGTTTTTAATTTGATGTCTAGTGAAATATTCATCATGTTATAATGTAGATTTCAGTGTTGGAGATGGATGGGTTTCTAAGCTTGCAAAATTTGGAGTCTACTATTGTATTAGAAACAGAGGAAAACATGTATGCCAACAATAAGCAAGAAGAGGTTTGACTTCATGAATCATTAGTTTTTTATTCTCTGCTAATACTCTAAGCAATGATCTAAAACACATCCCTTAGATCGTCATTGATCAATAATTACTTAGGCATACAACATAAGTTAAAGGGTCATCGTGTTTCAGCCAATCTAAATTTTTTAAATTCCTTAATATTCACCTAACAAATTCACCAATATTTCTATCTTTAATTCATAGTTACTACAAATAAAATAAAAATGTTGAATCTTACGTTTGAAGCAGCAACCCACTTACAATATATGTAGATGATTTCAATTTGTTTATAGAAATCTTCTACTAAGGATTATGGCATGAACATCTGTCACACCCCCGCTGAGAGTGGAAACACGGGGATGTAACGAGACGGGATCGTCATAACACATTGTAACAATAGAGATGCAATATATGTAATTGATGATAAAGCGTGTCATAACGACACCCGACACAAAGGAGACTTGTGTCGTGTTTAGTCAATGTTCACGACAACATAGTCATAAGCATAAAACTTGTAATTGATTCACATATCCAAAATAATAACATTCTAATGTAATTCACACAACCCAGGAACAAGTATCTAAAAGAATAATTGTATGTAATCAGACCAACAATGTTTCAAAAGAATTTTTGTCAAGTATTGTATAGTCTCAAAATGCATCCTAGTGTCTCCACTAAGGAAGCACACCTAGATCTTCAATTAGCATTGTCACCTGAACAGATATGCTCAAAATGGTCAACAAAAATTGTTGGTGAGCTCGCAGGTTTAAAAAATAAGTAAATTGATGCTGCATAATTGTTTTGCGAAATATCGTGTATACAGTTATAAGTAAGCAAAATCATATAACAATGAGCTTTACAACCAAACCTAATGACGTACACACAGAATCTTGTCGGAATATATTCACCCAAGAGCCCATTCCTGGCCACTGTTGGTACCAACTAGTATACCAACAAACAAGGGTGGGGGTGTCAACCCAGTAGTACTACCAATACCTATCCGTCGGTTCCAACACCGGAATTAAATTGTTGTAAAGAAAGAACCACACAGCGACTCCTGTATGTATCAGATAAGTACTCACAAAACAGTAACACATTGATTCCAAGAATGTAAGTTGTACAGCATAAAAATGGGTGAGCAAACTTTTCCTCCATGTTTGTAAATAATTGAAGTATTGAATAAGCATAAAAAGGAGCCACGAAACTCACTTGTTCGGTGGTAAGTATGGATGTTCAAGTTCCAATTGTTGTATGCAATAAAAGGTCAAACACCTATTAACAGTTATCGTTAAGCATTAATGATACATTTAATGAAAATAGTAACGTTCGGTCGGTTCGGGTTGTATCGGTTCGGTCCCGCGGAACACACACAAGCAGACATAAGTATTAGATCTTATATAGATCCAAGTACTTGGAATCGTCACCATTACCGATGATATTAGTGTAAAAGTGTCATTGTTATTAGAGAAATACTTGGTAAATATCGTTGGTTACAAATCGGTTATTGATAATTGTAAGATGTTAAAGTTAATTTGATTTGTGATAGCATTAGTAAGTTTGATAGTGTTACTTTAATATTGTCGTTAGAAATGGCAACCGTGTCGGTGTCACCTTAACATCATACGACATACACACACAACACACAAGAAGAACTCACACACAACAACTTCAGTTGCACGACAGGACCAGACGCACGACTCAACACTCCATCCGCACGAATCAACCTTCATTCGTACGAATCAACTTCATTCTATGATTGAACCTTCATTCATGCGACTCAGCATTCAGTCGTACCACACAGCACCCAATCGCACGACTCAACATCCATACGCGCGAATCAACCTTCATTCGTACGAATCAGCTTCATTCGTACGACTAAACCTCCATTCGTGCGACTCAACATTCGGTCGTGCGATACACACACAATCGCACACATTCGTCCGCATAGACTCAATCGCATGAATACACTCATTCGCATGACTCAATCGCACGACACACACATAGTCGCATGACTCAATCGCACGACACATACAATCGCATGACTCAGTCGCACGATAGACACAGTCGCACGACTCAGTCGCATGACACACCCAGTCGCACGGCTCAGTCGCACGGCAGACCCAGTCGCCAGAACAGCAGAATCGCGACTGCAGAAGTGTAGAGCAGCGTTCGGCTGCTCCGTGCATGAGATTTACACCACAAGCACTTCTAGAAACTCATTTCACACACACACCAACCAGAAGGATGCACAAAAAGACATCACACGCACCCACACGACCTCATGTGCTCAGGTTGGCCCCGAGCACCCGAAACCCTTCAAGGACAGCAGAAACAAGCAAGAAAAGGGACGACCAAGGTCGTCTACCTGCAAGAATGGAGTAGACTCAGCTGTAGCCGAGGTCTTGCTAGTGAAAACGTGAAGAAAGGGGCGGTTTTGGTGCAAGGAGGAGGAGAAAAGTGGAAGAAGAAGAAGATGAAGAGGAAGATAAAATAATGGAGGATAGGGCTGGAAATGGGGTTTATATACCCAGCCCTAGTTTGGCAAAATATCATATTTGGTCCCTGCACTTAGCCCCCGAGTTCCCCAAGTTTGTTCAGGTTAAAGACGACCTTAATCGGCTAGTTATATTAACGATAAAAGTGCAAATAATGATATTTGTAACTTAAAAATGGTTTTATTTAATGATAACGATAAGGACAATTGTAAAGGTTTTAAGGATATAACGCTAATGATGAGAAAACAAGTATGAAAGATGATAAAGCAAGTATAATATCCACACGAATAATTTATAAAGGTGAGGAATGAACGTTCAAAGAAAAGTTAATGGAATCCACGTTAAATGACGGACCTTTCGGTGACGGATGTCACAACATCCACCAATTCTATCTTCTTTCAGCTTCTATTGACATATAAATAGATATTCACATACAAATTATAGTGTTAAACTCCAAAGTTAAGGTGCGATCAGCTGAATAACAACAAATATTGTAAAATCAAAGATCAAAGAGACGTAAATACTAGGCTAACTTGATTCTTTTATGTAAGGTTATATTAGAAAGGCTGATGCAACCAAAGAGCTTCTAGCATGCATGAACAGATGTACAAGGTAGAAGTTACTTTAGAAATTTTACACTCTTCCAAAGCCAGAGACCAAATCTTCCAAAGCCAAGGACCAAATCTTTCGAAGGCAAAGATGAAGTCTTTTAAAGCTTTAAAGATAAAGTCTTCCGAAGCTAATAAAATGAAGGCTGATTTCTTCTAAAGACAGAGAAGACATGCTTTCTCCGATCAACTTTTGTATAAAGCTGACCCACTTTCCGCTGTAACTCTGAAGACTCACCAACTTGTATAGGTTGGTGAAAAGATCCATGCTTTTGCCACTGTAGAGTAAGGTTTAGAGTCTGTAACTTTTTACTTTGTACTTTTATCCTTTTTGTAATATGTTAGGGTGTGAGATATCACATGTCATAGTGATAAGTCAAAAGGCAATCTGCCTTTTGACTGTACATTGATCTTGTTGTCTAGATTAATGTTTCCAACCAGCTTTCAAAGTATAGCCGGTTGTAGGATGTAGTATAAAGTATCTCAGGTCCTTGTATCTTATCTTATGCTTTGCAACACTTGTAATAGAACTTGATAGAAATATACAATATTCTTTAAAAACATACTTATATTGTTCTTGTTCTTTTGTTTTATCTCATTACTTACTTGTGTTCTTTGTATTTTCTATAAAAACCCGGTTCTCTATTTGATCTGTTAAGTATTCTAAAACTCACCTCATATGAGACCAATTGTATTGACCACTCTTAACTGGTCCTGCAAATTGTATCCGAGCTTTTCAGGCTCTTTATTGTAAGATCTCACTATCTTAAATCTTATCAATTTCACAAATCACTAAATATCTCAAATGGCAGCTATCACAAAGGCTGATATGGAAACCGTATCATGAAAAAGTCTCCAATGATCACTCCTGATGATTTTGATATTTGGTGCCAAAGGATGAAGGCTTCATCAAGTCTCAAGAGAACAGGATGTAGGGATCTGTTGTCTCTAGGCCTCATGTACCATGCACCTATTCAGTTGCTGCTGGAGGTGACATGATACCAAAGGAAGCGGCTGGCTAGTCTCAAGAAGAATGGAAGAAGATAGATGTAGATTAGAAAGCCATAACCGCCATCCATAATGCTCTTCTAAACTCCATATACAGAGGCTTCAAGAAGTGCAAGACTTCTAAACAACTATGGGATGCACTAAGCTCATGTACAAGGGGCCCACTAAAGCAAAGGAAAATAACGACCTCTTGAAGCAACAGTTTGAAAATTTCACCTTCAAGACAGGTGAAACCATGACTTAACAATACTTTAGGTATGTTGAGATTGTGGATACTCTAAGGGATGTTGGAGTAACTTTTGAGACCAAGAATATTGTGAGGAAGTTCATGTCCTCTCTTCCTAGACAATGGACGTACTATTATGTGGTCATCAAGAGGACTGAGAATCTTAAAACACTCACTCTCACTGAGTTATATGGTATTCTCCGTGGCTACCAGATGGAGATGAACATGCAAAATTCATCTGGTAACTCTAATAATCAGTAGAGTTCAGCCCTTTATATAGTTGAAAGGGATTGTAGAGAACCACAACATCATCTCATCTGCTACCCTGACAACTCACAAAAAGGTCCTTTCATTACCTTTCCATAGACACCAAGGGAGAGCTACATCCAAGGAATCCCATTCTAAGAGACAAGCTTATCATAAGCCTTTGTGTCTACTGATGAAAGTACCGGCAACTTTCTCTTCACCCTTGAAGATTTGGACTGTATCTATCCTGATGACCTGGAGTACATGGAAATAGTCCAACATATGGCTCTTCTCACTCATAAAGCCAAAGAAATTCTATAAGAGGACATGGAGGAAGTTTCCTAGCAATGTATCTAGTGGAAAGTTTGGACTGGACAAAAGCAAAGTGAAGTGTTAAAACTATAACCAGATGGGACACTTTGCTAGAGAGTGCAAGGCACCAAGGACAATTGCTGGCCAAGCACAACCAGACCAAACTACATTGAAGGAGCTCCACACACTGAGAAGCCCAAGTCACAAGCGACAGTTGTTGTTGAAAAAGGAGGTTGTGATTGGAGTTTCCAGGTTAAAGATGCATCTCCAAACCAAGCATTGATGGATGATCATGAAGAAGCCAAGGTATTGTAACCTCTTTGTACCCCATAATGCATTGCTAAAGCTAACAAATATAGGTCCTATAACTTAGAGATGAGATCTGATCTTGAGTCCTTAAATAGCTTAAAATCTTATTTCAAAAGAGCTAAAAATGATTACAAACTTAAAATAGAAGATTTAGAGAAAACCATTTCCACTCTTAAGCATGAACATACAAACCACAGGACTCAGATCAAAGCCCTCATCATTAAGTTAACTGAATGTCAGGCTGAGCTTGTGATGAGAAAAGCCAGGGCAGTGAAATATGTTCTGGAAGAAGATACCTTCAACAACATGATATCCTCATCCTTCAATGCAAAAGCGTGTTATCAGAACAAGGAGGGTCTGGGATCTACTGCGATAGCTCTTCCACACACTATACAATCTATAAGATCACCTAGGTGTGGACTTGTTATGATGAGCTTCCCTTCATAGACCCCATTGAAGTAGAGGACGAGGAGGAGATATGAAGAATGGATCTAATATGAGTGAAGAATATTATCATAACAAGGGTCACTATTCTTCTGAGGAGATGAATAAATCATGAATGACAAAGTATAACAGGAAGAACTTGATCTGAGCAGCCAAAAGAAGATCAAAGAAGGCTAAAAAAATCAAAGTCATCTTCAACTCCAAGTAGAAACATGTCTTTATTTCTACAGGGTTTGAAGTGGTGAAAACTGAGGACTCAACTCCAAACTCTAGTACCAAGAGATCAAGTTCATGTCCAACTCATCCCTGTGAAGGAATGAAGACTGATCATCTGTGTACCACTGCTACACAGCTTGAACCATCCACTTCCAAGAGCAAGTCTCACCCTAGGAAGCTTGCTACAACATCTGAGAAGATGAAGATGGAGATGGAAAGTGATCAAGCTCAACTTTCTAATCACAAAATGTCTCTCAGAAGAAAGCTAGTTGATTGCATTATCTATGGTAGTACTTTTCATCTTGCCAAGGATTGTATCTACAATCCTAAAAGTACTATCCATATAACCAAGAAGAAGACTTCTGAGAAGAAAAAAAAAAGAAAGCTTTGGAAAGAAAATCTATTCTTTTCGGAAGCTCCAAAATGGAAATAAAGACAAGTTAAATCTTGCTTTCAGAAGATAAATTGGTCTCGGAAGAAAGGAATGGTTTCGAAGCACTGAAGCTTGCTATAGTGAAAGCAAGATCTTTTAAAGGGTCAGTCTCCAAAACTTCCGAAGTTGTTAAAACTTCCGAAGTATTGAAGATAAAGTCTAATATTCCAAAGATGGCGTGGAAGATGAAGGAAGACCAAGTGACTGGAAGTTCTTCATTAACAACAGCAAATGGTCCTCAAATTCTTAACATAGGATCAACAACTATTGCATTGTCTTCAGTCCATTTTGACAAGCCCAAGACCAATGAGGCTTGGGTTTCCAAATGTAACTAACTTTCTCGTTATGCAGGAACATCCAAAAACCAAGAGGAATGTATGGATAATTAACAGTGGTTGTTCTAGGCACATGACAGGCAATGGATCTTTGCTTCAAAACTTTGAGAAAATTGATGGAGAGCCAATTGCTTTTGGAGGAGACGTAGGAGGTTACATTATTGGAAGGGGCAGGGTCATAAATGGTAAGCTTAACATTAAAAAGTAAACTTTATTAAGGAGCTTGGGTATAATTTACACAGTGTATCCTAATTCTGTTATTAGAGACATAACATGCTCTTTACTAAGCATGAATGCATTATTCTCAAGCCCAGGGTGGTCATTCCTCAAGAGCATATCCTACTCAGAGCCCCCAGGAAAAGGAACATGTACAAGATGGATTTGCAGAAAACATCACCTTCAGAAGAAGTTTCTTGCTTTCAATATAAAGCAAATAGTGATGAGTCTTTTCTTTGGCATAAAAGAATGTGCCATGTAAACTTTAAGATCATGAATAAATTGATTAACAATAATTTGGTAACTAGAATTCCAAAGAAAGAGTTTACAAGTGATGATCACTATGTTGCAAGGGAAGCAACACAAAGAATCTCACAAACTAAAGGAAAAGAACTCCATCACTACTTCCCTACACTTATTACAAATGGATCTCTTTAGCCCCACCAGTGTTATGAGTCTAAGAAGGACCTCATATTGTTTAGTGATCATAGATGACTTCATAAGATTCACTTAGGTTTTCTTCCTTAGAATTAAGGATGAGACTCCTGATATCTTAAAGAGCTTCATTCTGAAATTTGAGAATCAATGTGATCACAAGGTCAAAACCATAAGATATGATCAAGGAACTGAATTCAAGAACCAAATCCTTGCCACATTTTATGATGAGTTGAGGGCAGCCAGGATAAACTACTTGGGGGGCAGGAACTACAATGTGGATGAACTCATCTCTCTTCCCTTAGAGGAACTTAATGAACCGGCAGATATAGAGCTGTTAAAGGAGAGGAAGGAGGTAGAGGAGGCAGAGTTACCCTTCAAGATTACAAAAGAAAGAAGGAAGAAAAGGCTTTACAAACATGCTCCTACCCTCTCCCAAGTGCAAGAAAGCCCTAAGACAGAGGCTGTGGCAACTGAACAACCTTAGGTAGACAAGGAAGTTGATAGACAAAATATGATCAACTACTTGAGTGCCACAGGTCTCTATGAGGCATCTCACCTCTTCCCTTATCATATGAGTACATTAAATTTGAGTATCTTAAGCAGCTAGAACATCAAGTTATTAAAAAACAAAAGGCTGCTAAGAGAAAGATAAGGGAAGAAGATGAAAAGTCAAGAGCCATCATCCAAAAGAACCAAAAGAAGTCTGCAGATAGACAGAGGATGATGAGCTTCTTCAAACTGTATGGATTCTCCGGAAGGTGGCTTGGTCTAATGTCTCTATCCACTATGGATGAGCACATTAGAGTTATCAAGAAGAAGATTAAAAGGGGAGAGCTTGTTGACTTGCATTCTCCACCAAGTCAAGCTCCTCCTGAAGTTGAGGTCAAGGTCGAAACCAATGAGACAACACAACCTGGACCTAGAGCTACATCTCAGCCAACTTCATCTTCTATGCAGTATCGGTTTTATCAATAAAACTTGGTTTTTCTCTCCAACTCACTTATACTACACTCAGATTAGATGAAACAGAGTCTTTTCTAAGAGCTGATAATAATATACTAAGTAATAAAGAGCACGAAGATATAATTTTCAAGGTACTTATATATATTACTTCCCAACTCAAAGTGTTACAAGACTCTTACAAGCTTATCCTTATGAGTTACAATGAGAAACTATATATAATACTACCTACAGCCAGTTATATTTTGATACCAGCTGGGAACCTATGACTAAAGCATATACTACAATGCTAGAGTTAAGGTATCTTAGATAAAGTATTATCTAAGATATGGTAGTCATGACATGTCCATGACTTACCTTTAGTTACTAACTAAAGTTAGTAACTGTACTAACTAATAAAGGTGAACAGTGGAATAAAGTATGGTCAACTACATGGCTTTTGAGAAAATGCCATGCAGTATATCAGAGGTCTGCAGCAGAGTGTCAGGAGGACCATACTTATGTCCACTGGTT
>BJCO01673857.1:0-13281 GCA_018326465.1 Flaveria floridana | reverse complement strand
CCTAGTCATTGGCATAAAAGGACCACATACATCCGAATGTATGATACCTAATAAATCTTTTGCCCTTTCGATTTTGCCACTAAAAGGTGCCTTAGTCATTTTTCCTTGTAAACAAGATTCACATATATCAAATGAATCATATTCACTTGCTTTTAAAAGACCATTCTTTTGAAGTGTTTGTATGCGCTTCTTGTTTATATGACCAAGACGGCAATGCGAAAGATAGGTGTTACTCAAATCCAATTTGAGCTTCTTGGTGGTGGTTTGGTACAATGAGCTATTAAATGATGTGTTTTCAAGAACCACTTCATAAATACCATTAATAGAAACAACTTTAAAATAAAAGATGTTATTTAAAGAAACATGAATTTCATTTTTAATAAATGTCAAAACATAACCATGTTATTGGACAACTGAAATAATGTTCCTAGTCAAACTAGGAGCATACAAAACATTGTTCAAAATTGCTTCCAAACCATTTGGAAGCTTCAAGATGTAGTCCCCTCGGTCTTTAACTTGAACTTTTTCCCCATTCCCCACATAGAGGCTTACATCCCCTTTCTTGAAGTCCTTACTTCTTTTGAATCCCTGCAACAAATTGCAAATATGAGTTCCACATCCGGTTTCCAATACACATGTGTTAGAGGATATTAGATCAATATGAAACATGAAGATTGTACCTGAGTTTTTCCTGGCATCCCCCTTAGCTTGCAACTCTTTGAGATGGACAGGACAATTTCTTGCCCAATGTCCTACTCCCCACACTTAAAGTATGGCTTATTCGAAGCAACCTTTTGCTTCTTCTCTGCTGGTTTTGGTGGTGTCACTTTTACCACTCCCTTTCCCTTCCCCCAACCAACCCTTTACCCTTGGAAACACTTGCCTTGGGTGTGGGGTGAGGCCTCTTCTTGTTCCCACCTTCATGGATGGTGAGAACGGGAAAACCCTTTTACCCATAGCCTCCTCGGCTGTTTTGAGCATAGAGTGGAGCTCACTTATGCTCTTGTCCCACCCGTTCATGTTATAATTCATAACAAAGTTGTCAAAGTTGAGGATCAAATCCGTAGCCAACTCTTTCGAGACAGGACAATTCAGCCTTTCGAGGCGGTCTACGTGTCTCTTCATTTTGAGTACATAAGATGAGACCGATTGGGTGTCATCCATACGACATGCATGGAGTGCTCGAACCGTTTCGAAGCGCTCTACCCTTGCTTGTTGTTGGAACGTTTCCTTCAACCGGGTAATCATGTTGTATGCTCCGTGATGTTCGTACTCCTTTTTGAGATCTAGACTCATACTCGCCAACATGAGGCAAAACACTTGGACCGAGTCCTCATTGTATTTCACCCAATTATTGTAGGCCTCCTCCTCTTCCTCATTGGGTTGATCGGGAATCAGATCGTCTAAAATATATGACCGTTTCTCTTGCTTGAGAACAATTCTCAAGTTTCAAAACCAATCAATAAAGTAGTTATGGTTTTGACGCTCCTTTTTATGGTTCTTAGTGATAGGGTATGAGCGGACGGGATATCATTGTTTTCATTGTTGTTGTTGGTCATCTACAAAATTTAACAAAGTTCAATTTTACTATTTTCGATATTGTCATATTTTAATTATTAATACCCTTTTATGTCTTATACACAAATTAAAATTTAAGAATCCAACATTATGTCTTATCCCATTATTTAAATTAACAAGGTAGTCAATGTTTGACAAGTGCAACCCTTTGCAACTTCTAGAGGTATGGGATCGACTTAAACATCATATGTGTAGTCGACATTTTTATCCCATCAAGACCTTTTGTAAACCATATTGTAGGTGATCCATTTAATATGGTTTGCAAATCAAGTCAGCCTACTTACACACACATGTGAGTTTACCAAAATGGTTAGGTGATCTTTATCCCACAAATATGGTATTCCCACCTCAAATCACAAGTTCCCTCCAAATGGTTAGGTGATCTTTATCCCATTAAGAGTTTTCAAGTGACTCAAGTGTTGTGCAAAAGGATGGTGTTAAACTTGTTTTCAAAAGGGATTTTAGTTTTCATAATTCAAGTTTAGAAAACCCTATGTACCTTGTATTTGCATGATTTCAAAGACATTGTACCATATGGTTCCTTTTATAATAAAACCCTTTTTATTTAAAATCATTAATCCTTTTAATAACCTTTTATTAACCACTTAATGATAAAGAACCATATTATTTTAGCTTGTTATGTTTATTAATTAGTTTGTTATGCATATCCATATATGAAACAACCATCATAAAATGAACAACCAAACAAGCACAACCATATAATCACAAGTGCATAACCATAGCCACTAAGTTGACTACACTTGTTTGCCATCACAAGTATTGTAATTTCGTCTTTCCTAAGGGTTAGTAAGACTATTCCCATTCACAACCTAACCCAACCTAACTATTCATTAAAAAACTAATTTCTCTATCTTTTATTTATCCAACCCAACAAAACTTATTTTTTCACTCTCATTAACAACCCAACCAAACCAACATATTTATTATAATAAAAATATTATAAACCAATTAGAATTAAAAATGTGGCATAATAAATTAAAAATAATATGAAAAAGAAGGGTGATAACCAAAAACGGCGACCGAACAATGGTCGGTCCACCAACCTAGTTGCAGCCCATTTGTGAGTTTTTATTTTTCTTGAATTCCATTAACACCGACCGAACAACCAAAACTCTCCCAATAGGAGTAGCCTAATAACACTTTAAAATGTGTTCATGAACTCCACCTTGAATCCACATCCAAATGTTTCAAGTATCCATGTCTTTGTGTCCATCCTCTGTATCTTCCTTTGAGTCTCCAACTTGTGCATATTCTTTTACAAAAATTATATCCTAATATAATTTCTCTAATAAAACAAATGCACCTAATCTATTTATTACATAACTAAAGAATAAATAAATTACAACCCAAAGATACAAACACAAAATATTATTACAACCCTTTAATGAATAAAACCAAACATGACAAAGCATTCAACCAAATCCAAAACACACTTGGTCAAGGCTATGTTATGCACCAAAACATGTATCTAAATAAAAGATTCAGGAACAAAATGAACTCCCTTTTTAACCCTTAAAAGTTCAGCCAATATAAACCAAAATTTTTTGGGTTTTTGTCCAAACAAAATAATCAACCATTTGACATCAATCTTTCAAGATTTATTCTAAAGCATGTAAAATAAAACTTGAAAGACAAGGGATTCATATATCGAAAACAAATCAGCCCCTAATGGGTTGAGAAAGTCCAACAAAACTAAACTTTCATGGACTTTTGAAGCAAGTTTTCCATATAACCGGCTCTAGATGCTATTGATGGGTTTGATACATGTTTATCAAAGATTGTTTAACTGTTTAAACAAAAACACAACGGATTTTTGGAGATACAAAACATGTTTTAGATGCTAAAAATAAACCATTTTAGATTCAAAAGGACAAACCCAAGAACAAGGATCATATATGTGAAAACAAATGCTATCAAACGAAACCAACCATAAGGTGTTCTTAGAATACTACCTTTCTAAGAACAAGAAAATGTGAGATGGATAATAGATGAAGAAGATGATGTTCTTGAATGGAAGCCACCAAAGAAGAAGACCTCAAGCTAGCTATACCCACAAGCCTTTCAAACACACTTAACTTGTGAGGAAGTTGAACGCCAAAATCCTTCTTCTTCTCCTTCTTTTGGCCGAAAATTGCTAGAGAGAATGAGGAAGAAGAGTGCACTTTTGTGTGAGAGAGAAAAGTGGTTGAGTGTAGTGTGAATATGGGTTAATGTCTTGTAATAAATCAAGACAAAGAATCCTAAGGTGAACCACCAAGGGGGCGGCCGAAATATTCAAAATGGGTTCCCACCCATTTGAGATTTTTATCACACATTATTTTGTATAAGTATATAAAATTAACGTCTTTTAATTTTATAACTCAACCACACTCTTATTTGTTATTATTTAACCTACTTAAATAATAATACAAATAATTTCTCATGAACAAGTTATCCATATAATTTGTTCTATTTCAAATGCAATAATTTAGAAAATCCATTATCTAAATTGGTGTCAACAATTATTACTTGATCATATCAACAAATAAATATTTATTGGTGTTTGCTTAGCTTGTTATTGGGTATGACCTGACTTGGATCAGAACGTACTAATCACATTAATCTTGTATGTGTCTTGGGCAAATAAGATCCAACAAGATGAATTCCGCACATGTTTTTGAAAAAAATCTGATAGGTCCCACTTTCACATTCCGATACGTAGTGGCATTGGATTAGTTACCTGAAAAGACTGTTTCATCATGTCATGGAGTTGAAGTTAACAGTTACTACAGTAAAATATTTTAATATCACATTTTTATACTATCCATAACTATAAAAATTGGAGGTTTCCCATCATTGTCATCTTCCATTTCCTCTTAATGGAAACACTCAAACCTTCAATCTCCTAAAGTCTACCAAAAATCCACTAGCTTTCAATGGCTGCTCAAACCCTCGAACTACATTCAAATCACAACGTCAACACATCACTTGAACCCATAAGTGATGAAGTCTTTGATCCCGTTCTTAAAATTTTAAAGAATACAAAGAGAACATGGAGTGAAGGTTCTCACAACAACAGTGCAAGGGATAAATATCACCATATCTTGCACCAAAATTCTTCAACACTTGAAGTTATTTGACGCAAGTGGTGCAACTTCTTTCTACAAAGAAGTGCTTAGTGCTACCTTTAAGGAGATGGGATATGAAGGACTCCTTCCGACATCAACCATCTCAAAATTCTGGTATATCACAACTGGAGAATTATCCTCCATATCTTCTTGCACCGTCTGTTTAATAAGTCAGGATGATGGGACCAGGTACCATTAGATCCTGCAGGGGCTATCCATGGTTTGGTAAAACAATATAGTTACGATTTCTCAAACATCATTTTCCAACATATGTGAAAAAATGTAATGGATGCAAAATTTAAGTTTTTAATGTACCCTAGATTCTTAGAAGTAATATTACAAGAAGAATTTGGGGATAAACTAAAACTTAATAGAGTTTTTCTTGCTCTAGGGACATCAAACAAAGCAATATTTTCAAAGTTCTGAGCAACTCCAAACTCTTTTTTAGGGATGGTGACTCCCTTATTTGAGCATATGCTTGAGGTCACTAAGCCTTAGAGTGACAACATGGTTACACCCGCTATTGCTGATCCCACACCCTCCACTTGAAAGATAAAATCTCTCAACTAGAAGGAAACCCCTGTATCTTCTATTGAGAAGATGCAGGCCCCTAAATCACCCTACCTGAAAAAAGGAAGACTAGAAATCAGGGTCCCAGTCAAGTCAAAGGTGTCAGCCACACCTAAGCAAAGCTCAAAGAAGAAGGTTTATCTTCCTTCTTTTGAGCATGAACATACCAAACCTATAAGCCCTTAATTGGAGTCCCAACACTCCATAGAAAATCAAAAGGTATACCATTCAGGATGATGATGTTCATGTATCATATCAACATGAACCACCGTCTCCCCATTTCCACATATCACAAACACTGGAGACTAATATGTTCACAGCAACATCTGACCCACATCCTTTATCCTAAGAGATTTATCATAGGGAGGAAAGGATCAATATCGACAAGGATAGCTCTACTACTGATCCATCAATTGATCAGCAGGACAAAGACAACATCATTCATATTTAACCACAATAACTCACTTTGGGGATGTAACCTTGGAGTCATTCTTTAAGGAGAGGAATCCAGGGTGCCAAGAAACCATATATGATGGTGAGGGTGCAGAGGCTAGGCCTAGTACCTCATCTCTTACAGGCTTCCATACCTGTGGATGAGGGAAGTATGAAAAGGATAGATGAGTTAACGGCTTATAACCTTGATCTTGGATAACGATTAACATTCCTACATGAAGAAAATACAAGACTTCGGGGTTATGTTAAAGAAGCAATGGTTCTCGAATTTGAGAACTGTCTACTAAAAGCATCGGCCGATAGAGTATTTGAGTTGGAAATTCAACTCAGAACTCTACAGTAACAAGCTGCAAGAGTTGTCACACTTGAGGAACAACTTACAACTCTTCAGAAGTTTCTGCAAGGGCAATGGATCTTGAAACAAAATCAAACGTATTCAAGAGACCATTAACCTTTAACAATCCATCATCTTGAGCCTTCAACCTTTAGTATGACAAGAATTTTTGGATGTGCCTTCCTCCATTCACTTAGTATCATCTACAATCTCAGATGATGCTACCAAAAAGGGAGAAGATGAGCCCAAAGAAGCTGAAGAAATTCTTCAGAGATTGGCTACTCAAGTCATTCAAGCAACACAACCAATCTCCTTCTCTTCATAATAGGATGATAAGTATGAGCCTCTATCAGAAGCTGAAGTCAACTTGAATAAACCTCTTGATTGATATGGCTATAATAGTGAAGAAGGAAAAGAAATGGAGGCCAGGAGGGTAATAAGAAGGATGAACCAAAAGGTTCTACTTGGGAAGGGGAAGACGACAATGTTAAAGAGATCCAACATTTCTTATTTACCCTTTCTAAAAAGAAAAAGAACTAATGAAGAATCATCAAAGAGAGAGATAGTGCTAGGACTCGAAGCCTCTCTCAAGCCATCTTGTGAAGAAGAAGCACCACTACTGAAAGTCCTTTTAGAAGCTGCTAAAGTACTGAACAAGTCAGGTATCAATGCAATTGCTAAAAGTACCATTCAAGAGACTCCTACGGTAGATGAGTCCTAAAAAAGATGGTGGTTTACACAAGAGGCACCTAAACCATGGATGATTATATGGAAAGGCATGTGGTAACACTTAAGGCTAAACCTACCAAACTTCATAAATATGCAACTGAGTCTGAACTCAAGAAAATCTGCTCACGTGATGTTTGGTCAACCAAAAGTTGAAAATGGAGGCCAGTTAACTCTAAGGTGAATATGGATACTGATGGTCCAAAAGTCACTCATGATTCTAAGAGAGCTCAGACAACTGCCGACGATCCCACTAAAGTAAGAGACCTATGACTGCTGAAGTCTCTACCTATGTGTAAGTTCAAGACCTTCAGCAGTTAGACTTGCTCAAGTCTCTACCTCTGACAAAGGTAAGAGACCTATGACTGCTGAAGAGGAAATAGAAATCGAATTAAAGAAATTAAAGGCCAGATTTATGATAGCCAAAAAGGCGGAGCTATTCCCACTAAAGGTTGAAGAAGATGTTATAGTTCTAAAAGCACGAAGATTTCAAGAATTCTTAGTAAAAAAGAATATCATTGTACTAACAAGAGTGCAAAGTATTCAAGAGCTACAATAATTCCATCTAGAGAATTCAATCGTGATGGTGAACCAAATAGAAGAGTCCCAAAAGCCCACTTAAACCAAAGATCAAAGTTGTAAAGAAATGCTATCAAAGTCATCCAGGCCATCTTGCGAAAGCATTTAAAGGTCATCTTTGCAGCAGGCTTTAGCAACTACACCTACTGAACCCAATCTTGTATTCCCATTTGGAAGAAAGAAAAGAAAGATAAAGAAAAATGTCTCCTAGCAGCTCAACTTTAGTTGAAAGGATATAATTTTGATAAGACCATGGAGTGGAGTACTACTGAGATCACGTCTAAGCTGATAGCTGTAACGCATGCTGAAAAGGTGTAAGCGACTGAGATGGCTAGAAGAAAGAGGGCTGAATCAGGGAAGAAGAAAAAAGAAAAAGTCTAGCAAGAGTTCAAGGACAAGTAGGAGATGAAGCAATACCTCAAATATTATGGTTTCTCTGGTAGACAAGTAGGACTAATAAGTGTGTCAACTCTTGATCTGAATATAAGAGAAATCAGATAGAAGGTTGTTGTTGGAGAGTTCCCAAAGCTTGAACAAGGCAGGGAGCAATAGGAGAGATAATAGGCCAAGTCAAAGAAAGTTACTCAGAAGTCCTCCCATTTACCGACCAGGTCTCCGACATCCCCTGACTCTTCATCAACTATCTCTGATGATAAGAAGCTAACCTATTTAGTACTTGCTAAGAAGACAAAAGCACCAAAGAAAGTAATAAAAACAAAGATTGTTGATCTAGAAGAAGAGGAGAAGATACTCTAGGGAAATAAAAAGTTGGCAGATGGGTACCTTGCTCAGATGAAGGGATTGCTATCAAGAGGGCTAGTGGAGAGATTACTATGAATGTGAGAGTGAGGTACTTGATTTGCTCCTTAATATTTTAGAGCAAATTACTGAGTACTTTAGCTTTTTGGATGTAAGAATGACAAGTCCAAGATGCTGATGCATAAAGTACTCACATTAGTCAAGTATGATGCTCATGAAAAAGGTCCTTTAAACTCCATTATCAGCAGATGATCAATAGTGGAGTAGGAATATGATCAGAAGATAAACACCTACTTCATAACGAGATCAGCAACTGGAAGAGTAGCTAATTCAAGGAACCAATTGGTTTGCCTCAATCGCTTTGAGATAGCTGACTTAACCAAGCTAAGACTAAGGAACCCAAGCAATGATCTTAAGGCAAGGGAATTAGAAAAGGTTTTGATCAAGATCTACAACTCCCACTTAGAAAGATGAAGGCAAGCTTTAGAAAAAATGAAGAAAGTAGAGTCTAAAGCTGTCAAATCCATTCCATCTATCGAACCTGGCAGCCAACCAATCTCATCTCCACATACTTCACCACCTGCTCAAACCACTGAGCATGGTTCTCCACAAGTCCAATAAGCTCCTAAACTAGCCAAATCCCCTACCCATTGAAAATCTAAAAAGTCAGCGGATGAAGTGATCATCATTGATGTTGTTGACAGAATTAGACATGGGTTGGAGCATCCAATAGAAGAAGAAGAACTCTCAAAATCTAAGGAAGAAGAAGACTTAGAGAATAGTGATTAAATCATCAAGTGGGACTATGATTTTAAAACTAAGTGGTTCTGGATTGAAAGGAATAATAAGGAAAAATCCTTTTTCCTAACTAAATTGGATGTTCTAAAACTCAACCTAGAAGATTTGAAGTCAATGCATAAGCTGGTCTCTTAAAACGAAGACATGCCAGACAAGTACAAGTCCATGGCTGATATCTTGAAGATCAAGTTTGACAACAAGATTGAGCAAAATGAAGAAGAAGAAGCTCTGCATGTAACTCCATAAAGCATTCATGATCCAATCACTCATTGGAGTTATAATTCATCAAGCAACACCTTTGGCCTCACATATGATAGTGCCGATAAAGTTGAAGTCAAAGAGTGTGACTTGTTCAGACTCTTTTGGCAAAAATATTAAATACCTAGTGAAGTACCTCTAGACAACCCCTTAAGAGATAGAAGAGGATTCATGTACAAGCTTATGCTAATTAGGATGCATGAAGGGTAAAGACATAGTTTGGGTAGTATCATCCTACGAGGAATTTGTTGAATCATGATTGATGAAACTACTGAAAACTCTAGATTTCAACATTGGCCTCCGACTACTAAATTAGGCCAAGTGCTGAATCAACTATTGAAGTACATATGCTGAATGATTGTTGATTAGCATATGCTAGGCAACTGCTCAACTAAACGTGCTGAAAGATTGCTTATCAACATATGCTAATCATCTTCCGATTAAGCAGTGAACTCCTTGAGCTGCTGATCACTGCCACTGAGAACAAGTATGTCTGTGCCAAAGGCTATTGTCTCTCACCTTTTGCTAACAACATAGTACAGTTGCTGCCAACTCCGATACACAAATTACCTATTCTATTGTAATATCTTAACATAAAATAGTTATTCTAATTAATTAGTATAAAAGTCCTCACACCTGTATAGGAGAGGCAAGCTTTCTAATCCATTAGATTGTATCTACCGAATTGTGATCTTCATAGAACATAGATTAATCAAGTGAATACTTTGAAAGAACTTATTATGTATTAATCTTTATTGAACATATTTGTGTTATAATAGTAAGTAACTAATTTAGATTGTGTATTTGTTAGTTACTTATCTTAGAAGAAGTTCTTGTTTATGTAAACAATTCGATCTAACAATCTACTTCATTAAAAAGAAAAAATGTGTAAGAGAGTTAAGTTGATGAGCAGGCCATCCAGTTAAGTAACATCTCCCTAAATGGCTATTGATCCCATATTATTGAACCTTTATTATGCTTATCCTTATGCTTTTTCTGACTTGTGCATTTGATTAATACAACTACCCCCTAACTATTCCTTGCATTAGAACCTCTAACAAAAAATCTTGAAAAGGTCCATAATTACTGTCTTGGAACTTCATATGGGTGGAGAACTTAGAGATACAACTTCAGGGACCTCCAGATCCATTTCTAAGAAGATTGCTACTGGAGATAAAGCCATAGGAGAGTCTCATCCCTCAAAAGAGATAGCTGGTGCTTCTTTTCTCAACTAGGCATACCATACATAACTAACAACAAGAAGTGTACACAACAAGAGGTACTCCTTCTTACCTCTAGTGTCTTTGGTGGAGTTTCTCTAAGTCATTCTAGCTCTAAGCCCAGAGCTTGAAGGGCTTCATCTATGGTAGGGATTTCTTATTCCATTTCTTAGACAATATTTGTTTCTTTAAAGGAGTACTTATCATTAAGTTTCATGTCATAATAGATAAGAAGTCATGCAAAATCATATATTTAAAGTTTTTACAAGTATCAACACCTTAGCTGTTGACCACTCCAGGTGTAGGGCACTTCCATTCCATCTAGGTGAGCTAATTTGTAAGTTCCTTTTCCCAAGGTATTTTGGAACTTGATACAGCCTTTCCTAGTTAGGTCTGAGTTTCCCAAGGGGTTTTGTTTTAAAGGCCTCATTGGTTCATAGCACATAGTAACCAAACATAAAAGTGCAAGTTCCCACAAGCCTATTGTAGAAATTTTAGATCTTTTGTTTGTACTTGGCTTCTTATATTATTGCTCATCTTCATGTGCTCTTTTGCTAAGTCAAGGTTGACCCTTAGCTCCTATTCATGGTTAATTATGTTGTGATCCATAGTGCAAGTAGAAGGCAAGCTTATTTTAATTGTGATTACTGCCTTAATACCATATGTGAGGTTAAAAAGGATCTCATTGTTGCACGACTTGTTCATTGTACGACATACCCATAGCATGCTTAGGAATTCTATTACCTAGTTACTACTTTCTCTTGTCAACCTACATTTTGATTCCATCCACAAAACTGTGGTTCACCCTTTCCACTTGTTCATTTCCTTGAGGATATAAAATGGAAGTGAAAACTTGTTTGATTTGTAGCTCTTTTGCACCATTTTTGGAGTCATGGTTGCTAAGCTCACAGGGCGCTGCTAGGTCTGTCGACTAAGGAGTTGCGAGTACTCGGCTTAGGCGGGAAGTACGCGAGGAGTATTCGGACTAAATTATAAAGAAATTAATTTTTAGGAAATTGTTATTATCTCTAATATCATAAACTTACTAGTATTTATATAAAACTACATTAATATCAATATAAATCAAAAGAATACATGTTCACATAAAAAATATTTCAAAACTTATATTAGTTATTTTATATTGTAGATGTAGTAATCAGTTGATTTTCATCTTCTAAGGTCTCTCCATGAAAAAGAAAAAAAATCAACAAAAATCAATGAAAAATGATGAAAATCCGAGTTGGACCGAGTTGGGCCGAGTTGGGCCGAGTTGGGGGGTTGGACCGAGTAGGGTCGTGTTCTATTGATTTCGAGTAATGTTGTTCAAGTTAATGAAAAGCACGATACTGAGTACCGAGTATGCAAGTATCGAGTACCCATTACCACTGATAATATATAAAGGTAGGCTGAAATGACATATAAGGTGACAACATATAAACTTCTTGACATTGAAGGTCGTGATTATTGCAATTGGTTTGCCTCAACCCATTTGGTGAAATAACAATAATTTTACTTTTGCGGAGCATATAGGAAGCGACCCACTATGTTAATATCCCATTATTGAAAAACTAAGTTGACCTGTGTGGAACCAACTTGTTATTTAAATGAAGATAGAAACGTGCGTGCGGTTGGCATTTATAGCATTTTTGAAGTTCTTCTACAGCCGCCTAGTGCCTCCCCGACCAATAGAATCCGGTTTTAAGTATCTTAGTGACCACCATTCGTGGGCCTACGTGGATTCTACATATGCGCATATGATCTCCCTGATCAAGTAATTGGGTCCCTTCTTGTCAACACATCGAAGGAGAAGACCTAAAAGTGATCTCTTAAACAAATGGTCAACTTGCATATCGTACTATAAGGAATTTGTTTGTGTTTTTAGGGTTTCACCTCTGTTCAGGGGCACCTCCTAATGGTCAAGTACTTGCAGATAGGGTCGTTTACTAGGTGGAGCCTTCTTGGAGCATGTAGACTTCCAGCACCAAGGCTGAAGGTTAGTTCTATGTTCCGAGTCAAATTTATTTCCTTAATTGTCCAAACACAACTGATGCCACTTTCCTCAAAGCATAAGCTTCTTATTTTGATTATGCAAAATGTGAACCACTTTACAAATATGAAATTCACGCACACTCTTTTTTGTTTTTCCCGAATACTACGCGATCACTATTCCTTTCACGTTGTATGTTTCTGAAGGAAATGATCTGCCCAAGATACATATTAAATTGATGTGGCTAGTGTGATATGATCTAAGTCGGGTCATACCCAATAACAAGCTTGTCAAACACCAATAGATAATTTATTTGTAGATAAGATCATACAAATAAATAATGACACCAATTTAGAAAATGTGTTTTCTAAATTATTGCTTTTGTAAATGAACTTAATTATGTGGATAATTGTTCATAACAAAATTATTTGTTTCATTATTTAGTTTTACTAAATGATAACAAATAAAAAGAGTGTTTAATTTATAAAGTTTAAAAGCTAGTTTTCAACTTTATAAACTAGATAAAAGAGTGTATTAGTTGTGTTTAAAAATTAAAAGGGTGGGACCCTTTTTGGTCTTGCATCAAACGGCCACCCAAAAGGGGCCAATGGGTTCCTTTCTTTTGTCTTGTAAATAGAAAAGGTTTAAAGACAACAAGACACTCCAACTCCTAGCTAATTCACTCTTGCATGCAAAAAGTCTTCTTCTTTCCAAAAACCCTCTCTTTCTCACGGTTTTGAAGAGAGAACAAGTGCAGAATTTTCAGCTTTTCTAAAGGGTTTGGATTGCTGAAAATTTGGTGTCAAGGATTCCTAGCAAATAAGGGTGTTTGAAGAAGCTTGGGGTACAACCTCTTGAGGATTTCTTGATTGAAGTTTCAGCCACAAATAT
>BJCO01673852.1:0-13616 GCA_018326465.1 Flaveria floridana | reverse complement strand
TCAGTAGTTTGTACAACAGCTGAAGAGTTTGTTCTTCAGCTGTTATAGTTCAGTAGTTGTAAACGACTGAAGAGTTTGTTCTTCAGTCGTTGTAGTACTTTCAGTAGTTTCTTTTCTTCAGTAGTTTGTAATAAGTTAGAACACTTAGCATTTTGTAAGATGATGTCAGCTGTTTGACATCTTCAGTAGTTTAGTGTTCTTTCAGTAGTTTGTTAATAACGGTTTGATGTCACTATCAAGTGACCTCAGCCTACGTCATTCTTCCTATAAAAGGAAGATGACCTAATTGTATCCGTGCCGAAACGTGTGAGTAATAGAAAATACCTTTTTGACAGAATCATTCTCTCTCTCTCTATATATATTTGTACTGTTACATGCAAAATCATATGTGTTCTTGCTGTAATTGCTAATTCTCGTGCTAAATCCGCTGCGAATACAACCTAATTGATCAAACTAGAGGCTGAGATCCTGTCAATTGTGCACGAAGCTGACCCAGTCACTAGGGCATACCATAAAGGTCTTGTCAATCTCAATGATTGACCCTGCATTTAAAACCGCACACAGTTGAGCTAACGACAATGTGGTCGTGCACCTCCTTTCTATTTGCTTGCAAGCCATTCTTTCATTCATTACGTTTTACTTCTCATCTTTGTTATCTTTCACTTCGTTATGTTATTCTTTACATTCTTTCATTCGTTTGTCATACTACGCAAAGTAATAACATAATATTTAATGCATTTTATAACATAATATAAATACATTTGAATACCATTAAAAGATAATGCATTATACATACCATACATCAGTCATATACACTATGACCCTAGACCATCACATAATCATACTTAAAATGGGTAATTATAGCCCATGGGTCAAATCGGGGTCGAACCCTAAAATTCTGGCTTTCCTAAAAATTCAGAAATAATTCTAAGTGTTTGGGAGCATGAGGACTATTTGTGTGTTTCAGCCCTGTTTGGACGTTTTACCACTATGTGGGCGCCAGAACTTATACTTAAATCATAAACACTTAGGCGCATGGGCCTTATGGGCCCTTGAACACTATTCAGGTGCATGGGTTAACACTTAGTCATTCTTGACAAGTTTTCCAGGCGCTTGGCTACTATTTAGGCGCATGGGGTTTTGGGCGGTTGGGCACACTTAGGTAGTTTTGACTTTTGGGCGCATGGGCCACTGTTCGGGTGCGTGGGCAACCAACTTTCACCTAATTGACATAAATCAGTCCCCAAACCACCATGTATCATGATCTAAGCTTAGTACTAGCATTCTAAGCATCATAATATGAACAAAACCATAAATCAATCCCAAACTTACACCCACCCACATACATATTCATACATACACATACGGGTAACAAAACCCATTTTTATAAAAACGTTCTTACATGTATTTCCAGCCCCAAAATTAGTTAAAACATGTTAAAAAGGGGGTTCTAGAAACTCACCTTTGTCAAACTTTCGGGTAGACTTCTTCAAACCCGTTGGTTATGAGATCAAACACCTAAAACCCACCAAAACACACACACAAACGTACATACACATACATAATGTTGGACCTCAACATTGAAACTGAAGCTTACCAAATTGAAGATCAAGTTGAGTTAACTTATCGGTGCTAATCACGATGAAAGTCCTTGATAATAGTAGACTAAGGGGGAATATTGTTGGGTCTGAGTGATAGTCTAATATTATCAACACAGTCAAAGTCAACAAAGTCAACATCAACGGTCAAAGTCAACGCAACAGTCAACACGACGCGTTCGGGATGAAGATTAGAGACAAGACGTTGAAGATATATTTGTCTAGGATGTTTATTGTTAATAAATATATTTTTTTATTTTTTTATTATTTTATTTTATTATCACAATAAAACCCCTTTGATCTATATTGATTGCATATGATTTGAAAGTGAAAACCCTAATCACTAGCTCGTCCAAGCTTCCAACCCTAATTTTCATACTTTACTATTTATAGTAAATGACAATTTACTAATGACATTTAGGACCCTAAACTATGACAATTAAAAATTACAATTAAAACCCAAAATATCTAAAAACAAGATTAAATATATTTTGTCGACACAAAATATATTTGTAAACAATAAACATCCTAGACAAATATATCTTCAACGTCTTGTCTCTAATCTTCGTCCCGAACGCTTCATGTTGACTGTTGCGTTGACTTTGACCGTTGACGTTGACTTTGTTGACTTTGACTGTGTTGATAATATTAGACTATCCTTCAGACCCAACAATATTTCTTTAGAAACTTTCAGTTATCATTAATTATATCATTTAATTATTCAAAGTTTATCATCCTAATAGCATATACAAGATAATTAATTCTAGATTTATCAAAAGCCTTTGTAAATAGATCTGCATATTGTTTATTTGTATGGACTTTTATTGATTTAATGATTTTCTTTTTGGCACAATCTCTAATGAAATAATGCCTTGTGTCAATGTATTTTGTCTTTAAATGCTGAATGGGATTGTTAGTGATGGAGATAGCACTATTATTGTCAATATGAATTCAAGTGTTCATGAAAGTTACTCCATAATCTCTAAGTTGAGTTCAAGTGTTCATGAAAGTTACTCCATAATCTTTAAGTTGAGTTTGGATCCATAGCACCTGATCATAACAACTTGATGCAGCAATGTATTATGCTTCAGTAGTTGATGTGGAGACACACTTTTTCTTCTTGTATTGACATGAAACTAGTCTTTCCCTAGAAATTGACATCCTCCTTAGGTGGACTTCTTGTTGATTAAGTCACTATTTATGTATTCATAGAGATTTAAGTCAGCACTCTTAGGGTACCATAATCCCAACTTAGGTTCCCCTTTAAGATATTTCAAAATTCTCTTAGTAGCCTTTAGATGCAACACCTTTGGAGCAGGTTGGGATCTTAACCACAGGGACATGGAAAACATGATTGGTCTGCTAGTTGTAATGTACATGAGAGATCTAATGATGGCTCTATACTACTATTGATCAACCACTTCTCCTTCAAGATCAGGAGTTAATGAACATATTTTTGACATTCGCGTTTTGGCGGCCTTAGCATCAGTAACTTGAAATCATCCACATAAACTTGTACCAAAATGATATCCATATAAACCTTCTTGATAAAGACAGTTTTATCTATGGATCCTCTGGTGTATCCATTTTTTAGGAGAAAGGTATAGAGTTCTCATACTATTTCCTTGGTGCTTGATGAAGACAATAAAAGGCTTTGTCATGTTTACATACATGATCTAGATACTTGGGATCTTCAAAGCCTGGAGGTTGGCAGACATAAACTTTTTCGTCAATTTCACCATAGAGGAATGCACTCTTTACATCTATTTAAAACACATTGAAGCCTTTGGAGGTAGCAAATGCGTGAAAAGTTCTAATTGCTTCAAACCTAGACATAAAAGTGAATACTTCATCATAATTAATCCCTTATTCTTATGTATACCCATATACCAGAAGTCTTGCTTTGCGCTTGATAATAATGCCCATGTCCTCCTTCTTGTTTCTGAAAATCTATGTGGTCCCTATTGTAGTTTTCCCCCTTGGAAGTGCATATAGTTTCCGAACCTTCTGCCGAGCAAATTGAAGAAGCTTGTCCTGCATGGCTTCTACCCAGCTATTATGTCTTAAGGCCATATAAACTTTCCTCCACTCCAGTTGAGAAAGAAAGCATGAAAACAAACAGATGGTTGCTTCATTCACCCTCCCTCTTGTCTTGACACAAGCATCTACATTGCTAATGACATTCTCAATCGAATGCTCTATATGAATTCTTAGTCTTGGAATCACTTGAAGTTGTTAAGATAGATCCAAATTGAAAAAGTTTTTTTAGGAACTTCGGTAGATGGATTGACTGATTCATCTGCCGAATTTACTCTATCTTCGGCATTTTTCATACTTGGTTCTTGTTCAAGATATTGACTAACACCATAATGATAACTCTTCATCTAAGGACTCATAATGAGAATGTGATGGATGACCCACATTGGTTGTGGTACTAGCATCTAGTTCTGCTGAATGTGATTAGACTGTGTTAGTAGATGACCTGATATGACTTCGTCTTTGTGCTAGATCTACTATGTGATCTTTACTAGTTGGGGCTTGTATATCTGCTGACCTATTAAGAGAGTCTCCTTAAACTTTCTCAATCAAATTGTTAAATGAATTTATGAATCCATCTAGATGAACATCTAACTTAGGGTGTTTCCAATACAATTTGAGTAATTTTTATGAAATATAACATTTTTAGATTCCTTAATAGTGTGGTCAACTTTGTTGTATACCTGTAAGCCTTGTCTTGTTTTGATTATCCAACAAAGAACCCATCTATTGATTTCTTAGCAAACTTGGATAGATGACCTTTAGTATTTTGAATGGTGGATGGACATCCAAAAGGTTTGAGAAACCCTCTGAATGGTCTTCATTTATGCCATAATTCATAAGAGGTTTTTCCATTTGTCTTAACTATCAACACTCTGTTCTAAACATTGCTATAGCCAAGAATGTTATAGGAAGTTTGGAGTCAGACAGCATGGTCCTTGCAGCCTCAATAAGTGTCCTATTTCTCCTCTCAGCAACTTTTTTTTGTTGAGGAGTTCTAGGACCATGTATTGTCTTGCAATACCTTTGAATTCATAAAAAGAATCAAGGGTGTGGTTTTTAAATACAATTCCCTTATCACGTCTAATTATTTTAACCTTTTGATCAATTTGGTTCTCAAGTTTGATAATAAATGATTTTAAATCTCAGCAGTTACATCTATAGTTTCTAAAAAAACCCAAGTGAACCTAGTAAAATCATCTATTATTACCAAGAGATATGATTTTCTTCCCAAACTCTTTACACTTATTAGCAGATGTAAGGGAGTTATGACTAAATATATTTCTTTGGACTTATAAGAAGATTTATGTTGCTTTCCCTTTTAACAAGCAACATAGTGGTCAGATACAAACTCTTTGTTTGGCATTCCGGTGACTAACCCATTCCAAATTAGTTTGTTCATGTTTTTGAGATTTAAATATGCCAATCTTCTATTTCAAAGGGAGGACTCATTCAAAGAATCTTTGGAAATGAAACAGTAAACATTTTTTAAGGTGATGCATTCTGCATGTTGAGCATATACATGTTGTCCTTTCTAGGAGCTCTTAAAGGTATTTTCTCATTTGGAATTTCAAACCAGGAGATAGTACAATGCATTCATGCTCTATGAAAACAGTATTATGTTTTTTATCAAACAACTGAGACATACTCAGTAAGTTACAGTTTAACTCTATCACATAGTTCACCTTGTCAAATCTTACCTGGTAATTACTGACTGTCGTCCTGCTAGTAATGTATCCTCTTTTTGAATCACTTCTAAATGTAACAGCTCCACCATCATATGGCTCTAGATTCAACAAGCATGATGTGTCGGGAGCATCTATTATCCACAATCCACAAGTTAGTTTTAGCCTGTGGATGATCTTGCATATAAACAAATTGGTTAGTGATGAGTAAAGACCCAAGCCTGTTTATTCTTGGGTCTTCTAGTTTTCAGTAGTTTTAAATCAATGGCAAATGTTAATCGGGTAAGTGTTGGTTTTAGTCATCTAAGAATTCGCTAGATGTCTTGGTTTCCAGGCTCTTCTTTTGACTTTGCCTGATCTTTTAACATCATCATTCTTATAGTGGCCCTATGAGGCTTTTGGAGATAGTGAATGTTTCTCAAAAGTCTTCTTCTTCTTTTGGTCTACAACTGTTGACTTATTCGGTAGATCTTTCAGAGGTGTCAAATTTTTTCTGGAATCAACACTTGAGGGAATTGACTGCCGAACAGTTTTGTGACCACCATCTTTTCTTTTAGATGGTTATTGGGTAGATGCAGACTTTCTTGAGGGTTTAGGTTTGTTAGAAAGTTTGATAGAGTGGGCTAGGGGATTGTATTCATAGTCTTTGGTAAAATAATTGTCTTCCCTATATATTAGGCATGTGATTTTCTACTGCTTCTTTGGTGACTTCATCATTTGTTTGATCTCTTATATCTCCTTTTTCATCTTTTCATTCTTGCCTCCCTCAGCTCCACCCATCTTCTTGTTTTCCTTATGATCAGCATGGGTGGTTAGCTCTATCTTCTTCTTTGGAAATATCTTGTTGTGGATTTTAACTACTTCAAAAATGGACTTTTGAATATATGGTTATGGTCTCATTATGAAGAGTTTGAGGTTTTAGCACATTAACTTCTATTATGATTCTTCCTGGCACCTATGTTTTAAATGAAGCTTTGTCTTGGAGGAAAGTTTTGACTTGGCAGACAACTGATTGAATTCGGAAGATGGCTTTTTTTTACAAACTCCATCTTCCGAATCACAACCTTGTTAGCTTTTGCCTTGAGCTCTTCTCTCCTTTTCTCTTTCTCTTCTTCTTTCTCTTCCTTCTCCTTAACCTCATCTACTTCCTCAACTATTCTATCTTTCTCATCCTACTTTATTGTCTCAATCTCTTCAGCAGGTGCCATTGTACAGATGGGTTTGGTAGATACTTGCTTCTTTACTTCAAGGTTGGACTTAGGTGTATAAGTGGGAGTGTATGTCATTGGTGGTTCCATACAATTATACCCTAAACCTATCTTGGTTTGATACAACCTTTGGGAGTTTTTAGTGATATCAAATAATTTTTCAAAATTTTTAGTTTGAACATTATATTTATCAACATATGTTTTAGCTATGGCTAAATCACAGTGTGTTGATTTTAATCTGCTCAGGAGATCATCAATTTGGGTCTTAAGGTTGGTTTGCTCGTATTTTAATTATGAAACAATATTTTCTAGCTTTACTATTTTTTTCCTTTTAAGCTTGATAATTTTTCTTAAAATTAGTTTCAAGAAGATTGATTGATTTAGTATCTTTCATGAGGTTCAAATTGTGAACAAGTTGACCTTAGCTATGCATTCAGGTGTATAGCAGGGTTTAGAACTTACTTGAGGTAAAGAGGTTGAGCTTCCAGCCATTAATGCATTGTTGATAGTTGACCTTAGCTATGCATTCAGGTGTACTGTCGTATTCCTTTGGTTGTATGAAGTGGAAGGGCCTTGATGAGATGAGTGTTGTTGTGGGTTAGATGAACTTGGAGTAGATATGTTTGACTTTGGTGCTTTGCATTACTTAGCAAAATGTCCTGGTTGGTTACAGTTAAAATATTTTACTTTGCTTTTATCAAACCCAAATCCTGATCTTCTCTGCTTTAGGAACTTTCTTCTGGTTCTCTGTTTAAACTGCTTGGCCCTAAAGGATATCATGGCTATCTGGTAGTCGATATCCATTTCTTCAAGGACATCTAGATGAATGCATTCCAGATCTTCTTTTGAGAGGTGAAACAAGTTGGGTTGGTTACTACAAAGGTAGACTTTATAGGATATGATCATGAAAAGGATTGTGTGGCTGCCTGATTCCATCTGCTGAATGTTGGTGCTAATTGAGATTTAGTAGTTGGAGATTTAGGGTAGGTGATCATTGGTACTTGATTAGTCACCATAGGATTTTGATAGACTTGGGAGTTGGAGTGATAGTGAACTGGCTCATGATAGAGGCCATAAGAGCTGATGACTTTAAGGGGTTTAAAGATATGTCGAATGATTTTTTATCTGCATCCATCTCCATCTGGTAAGTGCATATGGTGTCATATAACTCCTCAAGAGTCATTGTCTTCAGGTTCTCAGTTCTTCTGATAGACACAGTGTAGACTGTCCATGTCTTTGGTAGTGATCTTAGGAACTTTCTGAGAACATCAATATTCTCTATCTTCACTCCTGCTTCATTCAGAAAGTCAAGAAGTTTAACATATCTGAGATATGTAGTAGTCATGTTTTCTCCCTTTATGAAACCAAAGTTCTCAAACTTCTGTTTCAAGACATGTCTTTTATTTTCTTTCATATCCTCTATTCCTTTAAATCTAGCCTTCTAAGCTTCTCACAACTTTTGAGCAGTTGTGAACTTCTAGAGGACATGCATTATGTTCTTGGTATGCTCATTCTGATCAACCATAGAGCCTTTGAATCCACATCCATTTTCTTCAGATCTTCATCTGAGTAATTTATAGGATCTTTGGGAATCATTACGCCACCTTCACCAGTGACTTTAACCATGGGGACATATGGTCCATTTAGAATAGAGAGCCATAATCTAATGTCTTGATTACTTATAAAATCCTTCGTTCAAATTTTCCAGGTATCATAGTCATTTGGTGTAAACATAGGAGGTTTTGATCTGATTTCCATTCTCCAAGTCATGTTTACTAGAAATTGCTATAGCAGTTATTCTAAGATTGTAGAGAGGTATGAAGAAGGTGTCGTGTTTAATAGTGTGATCAAAAGAAGAAACAAGTGATTTGTTGAAAAAAACTTCAAGCAAATCAAGAGCCTAAGCTCTAATACCACTTGTTGATCGTGTTGGTTCAAACTAACAAGAACTTCTTCTTAGATCAGTATAAAAATGCAGAATTTAAGTTAAACAACTTACTATCATAACACAAATACTTTAAGAAAGGATAAATGGACAAGAAATTATTTCAAAGAATTCACTTGATTAACTTTTTGAGTACAAATGACCAATCGGCATATACAATCAAGTGGCTAAGCTTGCCTTAACTATACAATTGTAAGGACTTTGATACTACTAAATTTAAATATTAAGAATAAAGTATTCTATGTTCAGAGTATACAGCAAAACGGATAATCTATCAGAGTTGGCAGCTTCAGTACTATGTTGTATCCAAAAGGTGAAGCATAGCTGGCATCGACACAGACATTCTTGTTATGACTAATAGTTGATCGGAAGATGATGGAGTTCGCTATTGATCAGCAGCAGTCAATCGACACATATTCAGTTAACGGCTGAGCAGCAGTTGCTCAGCATATGCTGATTGGCAGTGGATTCAGCATATGCTGATTGGTAGTGGTTTCAGCACTTGGCTAAATTCGGCAGTTGGCAGCCAGTGCTGAAATCCTAAGTTTTTGGTAGTTTCATCCTTCATGGCTCAACACATGTTAGCCACAGAAGAAATTATTCGCTGATATCAAACACTACTATTATGAAGATCCATACTTGTTCATAGTAGGTGCAAACGGACTCATTTAAAGACGAACTTTGTCATATGTACCAGACGTTCAACTTTTACGTACGCTTTACTTGACACGCATATGTGCCTAGCACCCTAGAAAACTTATAAATAGTAATTTATTTGCAACTTTAGAAAGATTTTTTAGGAAGTGAAATTCCTAGCGTTTGCTCTCCAGAATCCATCATTTGGAGGTCCTTAGAAGCCTTAAAGGTCCTTCTAACACTTAGAATAGACTCGGGATCGATTAACATCATCCACATTGTTTCATGAGTTTAGTTATTCTATTTTACGAATGACCTTATTACTCTTCTTTGCTATTGTTGTAATTTTCCAGCTTATTATAAGTTAAATTCTTATTATTATACTAATTAGGTGAAATTTTGTGTAACTTATGGTGAATCAATGGTATGATACTTATTTATGTTATTGTGATGGTAATCTTTTGTCAATTTTTTTATTGGTAGCATCTACATTTGAATAACTTATGGTTTGTAATCGTGAATATCATACAATGTTGAAAACATGAACTAACTTTATTCGTGAAGCCAAATGGTTATTAGAAATTATATTTTTAGTTTTGTAATCACTTAAGGGCTCCGTTTTAATTTATCTGAGAAATCTATAGTAATTGGTATGATTTTTTACTTAATTAATGGTATGTTAAAAAAACTTGATCAACTGACTTTCTAACATTAAGTTATATATTAAAAAAATCTTAAATTAAAAGGGTACATAATTTTTATCTACTTCACTATTGGCTCAATGATTGTCTTATAAATTGGTCATTGCAGTTTTTCTTGTTATTCCGGAGACGGTTTACAATAACCCTGTGTTGACTCATGTTTATGAATATTAACCTAATTTCATTAATCGATATATTTAATCACACCATGCAATTCAGCACAATTACCATAATAAAACCTAAATTAGGATGATAGCCCCATTTCACTGGAATATCACCAAAAGTTTCTATCATTTATTTACTTTTTATTTTATTTAAATTGTTGTTTTGAAAATTTAAAAATTAGCCACTTGAAAAATAATTTCAGCACTTCTTCAAACCAATCAGATAGTCAATTATAATGATTGTTGAGTAGAACATACATGTACCCACGAATAAGCGTTATTATATTACTCCACGATGGGTACATTTAGTTTTTACTATTGACTTTCATGACTAGTGTTAAGAGAATCCTTCGTTACGTCAAAGTTACCATTGCCTTTGGTCTCAACCTAAATACACAACTCTACTTGGTTAATGTGAAGCTAACTGAGCCTGTTGCATTAAAACTCATCGATCAACATTTTGTTATTCTATTTTCTTATACTGAAACCTTGTCTATTGGAGAGCCAAGAAACAGCCCACCATCGTTCGTGCGAGCTGTGAATCCAAAAATCGCGCCATGGCAAACACTGCTGCTGAGCTAATATAGGCCGCTCATCTCCTTCAAGAACTCTATGCCTTGCCATCTGGACCCTCGACATTACTTTGTGACGGCAAAAGTGCTATTTTCCTTACTCAAATCTTGTATCTCACAAAGAGCAAAACACATTAACCTTGACTACCATTTCATTCGGGAACCTGTAGCTTCGGGCAAACTACGTACCAAGTTTATTCCTACCAAGCTTCAAGTGGCTGACATCTTCACAAAGACTCTTCCCCAGCATCGCTTTGAACTATTCTGGAGAATGTTTTGTCTTGGGTCGCTCGCTCCACTTGCGAGAGATATTAGTCATAGTTGAGGGATACTTTATGTATAGTTCTCATTCTTTAAATCCTTGTATGTAATTATATTCATATCCTCTCCTACTCATTTACTAGCAAGAGTTATATTGTCTCACGTCAATGTAGGACTAGCCCACTTGATTGAGGTTGTTGCTCTTAAATTGGAGGTCTTGGGTTTAAACCCAGACATAATATATATTGTTATAGTTTAGGAGTAGAATAGTATTTGCCGTTCAAAAAAAAGTTATATTGTCTCACACAGGACCACGTAGACTATAGTAGATAATTCACATCTGTGCTCATTTGCATCAATCCAATCACGGTCAAAACTTGATTTACCCTATATTTTTTAAAATAGATCTTTCAACAATCTTTAACGGTTCACGTTTTATGATAGATAATTAGTGTATAAAAAAAGTCATTCAAATAAAACTTATATAGTTGACATGCCATTGAATGTAAGGCTATCATGTGTACGTGGGGCAGAAGTCATGTAGCCAAACACTCACTTTTGTAACATGAATGTCCCAGTATTGGGAATATTATGCTGTCTTTGATCATTTGATATTTAGTTGGATATTTATTTGGGTTATACGTGTTTAGTCCTAATATGATTTGTAAATTCAACCTTTCTATACTTGTATAAACATTTTCTCTTAATTCTTCTTTAATCTTTTTAAATACTTTTCTATAAAGATCACTTCAACAAAATATTTATTATCTAAATAAAATTAATGGACGTCGATGATTACATCCAATTTTACTGTTCATAGGTGTCACTAGTAAACTCGGACCACATGATTGTTTTTTAAGACAATTTATATTTTAATGATATATACTATTAGTTTTCCCCATAATAATTCAAACTTTTACATTTGTTATCATTGATAATTATAGCAGCATAATAATCATTGATTAACACTTGATTTTCACTCTATTTCTTTATACGTTTTTCTATTTCATTCACAATTATCATCGTGAGCAAAATCAATTGAAAATCAAGTGGAAATCAATGAATTATTATGTTATAAAGATTGCAATTACAAATAAAAAGGAAAATTAAGATTATTATCAGTCAAACTTATAATATGAATTATTACCAATCAATATGTCATAGTTTGAATTATTAAATTCTAATTTTATTTTTTTTAATTTACCTCTTTTACATTAATATTAAATAAAGGGTGAGGTTATTTTACAAAGTGTATTTTTGCTACAAAGTGTGAAAAAAACACAATGAGACTAAAAAAATCACAAAAAAAATTATCTCACAATATAAATCGAATTTCAAAAAAGTATTGTGGAGTCTCTGTTTCCCTCGTCGTTCTCTTTCAGAAAAAAATTAAAAAATATAAAAATAAATTTCATTGTGTATTTTTATGACACAATGACGTCATTGTGTCTTTCGTAATGACACAATAATGTCATTGTGTCTTTTATAAATGACACAATAAAAAAACGTTAATTTTTTTATTTTTTTTATTTTTTGTTTATTTTTTTCTTAGTGAGGATGGCTAGGGAAACAAAAGCTTAGAATTACTTTTTTGAAATTCGATTTCGATTGTGAGATATAATTTTTTATGATTTTTTTACTCATTGTGTTTTCTCATAATTTATAGTAAAAATACAACTACACTTTGTATTTGAACATTTTTCTTAAATAAATATCAACTTAGCGTCTAACAAAATTTCATGTTAGCTAAGCATTTTAAGCTCTTTCCCCACACACGTTCGAAACCACCCCACCCTCCCCCTCCAGTCAACATTTTTACTTATTATCATTGAATTAAATACTTAATGCTTTAATTCATTATAATATTTCTGAACTTTTAATTTCTTTTACTAATTTTTGAATTTATTTGCTTTTTATTTACTTTTTTCTAATTCTATATTTAACGATGTAATTTTAATTGTTTTAGTAAAAGATGATCATTGTGGTTAATAAAGAAAGCTAAAAGATCAATAATTACCCTATATGTTAATAGACGAAGGGAATGAACAGTACGCAAAGGGTATTTTAGGTATTTCAACTCTATTTTGCTACGTGGAAGGCATGAGTGGTTGATGGGTGGCCCTACGTGTCCTTTTATTATGCTTTATTTCTCCACTATCTTTTGTCATTATCACTAGATTTATTATCTCTCTTCATCAAGAGAAAAAAACCACATGCCAATGAAAGCTACAATGACAGATCTGGCGACAGGCTCACCGTTGGTTTGCTCTTTCCAGCTTCACACGTTGGAGAGGGGAAGGTCGAGATGGCACGGGTTGTGCGGGTGGAGCGGAGGTGGTGGCCGCTCTGGCTTGGCCGTCGCTTCTTCTTGGCCGATTATCCATCTTTCTTAAATTGCATGCAGAGGAGGGTTTTCTTAAGGGGAGGGTTCCCTATCTCGCTCCTCGAACATTTCTCTTTTGCACACCCAGATCTGATAGGGTTTGACAGAGGTCTTTGGTAGTAACCGGAGACGATCGAGTCTCTTCGGGCCACCTTTGGTGGCATGTGTCTGACGGTGATATCGGGTGTTTGTAAAGTCAATGACTTTGACTCTTGCTCATTTGAGACTAACCCTTTACTTTTCTTATTTTGGAGGGTTTTAAGTTGTGCATAATGTTGTTTAATCGTTGCCTATTTGATGAAAATGTTTGTGCCGAAAATATTGTTGGGTCGGTGATGATGAGTATAACCCATCTAAGACAAATTTATAATACCCGATTTTGAGATCTCTGAATGGTTTCTTGTGTTTTGAGGTTGGCTATGATGA
>BJCO01673849.1:0-12747 GCA_018326465.1 Flaveria floridana | reverse complement strand
AACATATGAATTATAAAAATAAAACTTATAAATAATTTTCTAAAAATATTTATATAAGTCCCGATAAATTGCTCGGTTTTTACGTTAAAACGCGTATTCGTAATTGTTTGATCGTTGCACAAACATATAATCAACAAGAATAATATAAAAAGATATTTTCACTATGATCAAGTCTTGAGATTATAAAGATTGAATAAGGAGTAATATTACATTTAAAAAAAATAAATAAATGTAAAATGCGAAACGTTACATGTCAGCCCGAGTAGCTACGTGTTATCAGGTATTTCTTTCCTTAAAGATCTATTAATAGGTATTATATGCGTGTGCTATTTGACTTATGTGTTCTTAGTAGATTTAGATACTGATGTAGCCAGGACAGGAAATGCTTGGTGTGTGAAGAGTAAAGTAAGTGGCTAATCATAACTGACCACTATAATTAGGGACTTACTATACTTAACATAAACTGAGCGATTGCCTTGAATGACTGTGTTAGTGTTTGAATCTTATAGCGTTTAGGAAGTGGCTGGACAAAAATCTTCCAAGGCTTCTAGAGGCAGAGGTCATCTATGTGCGACTCGGAGTAGTGCTAAGGCTCCTGAGAACGACTTATGAGAACCCTGAGGTTCATGGTCGGAGTGAGGAGAATGATAAAGCTAGCCCGAATGCCTTGGCTAGGGAGGCGATTGCTGAAGAGGTACACCAAGTCATGCAGACAGTCTTACCGTCTGTGGTGACCGAAGTTCTCAAGGCAGTGAGGAGAGAGGAGAGAAAGGAGAAGTAGAATAGGAAAGGGTCAACGGGAAAGGGGATCAAGGGGGAAGAGGAACGACCGTAGCCTGAGACCGTTTTGTCTGACGAAGAGGAGGATGATTTAGTGGGGGTGATGACCAAGGGGTGCAGTTATGGGGCATTCCAAAGGTGCAAACCCCCGAACTTCTATGGCAATGTTAATTCTACCGCCGCTCACCGCTGGGTGAGGGAGATGGAAGCGGCCTGGAGATTAGTGAGTGTCACGAGCACCAAAAGGTGAAGTTCGCTACTCACTCTTTTGTTGACTTAGAGTTGTGTTGGTGGGATAATATTGTCCAAGCTGAGGGTGCCAGAGACATCGGAAAGATACGATGGAAGGAGTTGAAGCAGTTGGTGATCGAGGAATTCTGTCCTCACCGGAAACTCGACAGGATCGAGAGGGAGTTCCTGCAACTTGAGGAGGGGACCATGACCCACTAGCAGTACACCATCAAATTTAATGAAATGGCGAGGCTGGTACCGGATCAGGTGACGCCGTCAAGGAAAATCAATAGGTATATCCAGGGACTGTCGGCTGATATTCACAGGCATTTGATCATTGCTCAGCCAGGCACCTTTCGATCGGTGGTGGACTTGGGCGGTGGTAGAAATGAGGAAGACAAGTGGTGGTGATAAGAACTGGAATGGGATGAGGTTTGGACGTGGTAGTTTCACTCCAAACAACAAGAGGATGAAGGTGGATGATCGTAGGGTGTCGTCAAGCTCGGGGCTGAAGAAGTGTGGCAAATATGAAAGGGAGCATACCGGCGAGTGTAGGTTGGGATTGAATGTATGCTTCCGGTGTGGCAAGCCCGGCCACATTGCTAGAGACTGTAGGGTGCTGAAGTGCTATAACTGTGGTGAGGAGGCCCACGCGAGCAAGGACTGCAGGAAGCCGATGGCGGAGAGCTCTGGGGTGAAGAAGAAGCCAGAGGAAGGAGGACAGAGGGCAAGTGCTAGAGCTTACACCATGACCCGGGAGGAGGCCAGAGTAGATCCCGATGTCGTGCCAGGTATGTTTCTAGTAAATCAAACTTGTGCCTCTGTATTATTTGATTCTGGTGCCAGTAGGAGTTTTATTTCTACTACTTTTTGTGCTAAGTTGTCTGCTAGTAGTAGAAGTATTAGTGAACCATTCGATGTAGAAACTGCTATTGGTAAGTCCACTAGAATTACTGACGAGATAGAGGATTGTGACATAGAACTAGAAGGTCATAGGTTTGCTGCTAAGTTATATGTGATATCCCTAGGTGGATTTGATGTAGTGCTAGACATGGACTGGTTAGCAACCTATGAAGCAAACATCGTCTGTCGTAAGAAGATGATTCGACTAGTTACGCCCGATGGAAGTTTGGTGACGATTTATGGAGATTGCGTTACTACGATCTCGAAGGTGATTTCGATGGCGGTGGCGGGGAAATACATGCGATATGGATATAGCACCTATTTGGCCTACGTGAAGGATGTGGACACGTCAACACTGCAACTGTCCGGTGTATCGGTGGTGTGTGACTTTCCTGATGTGTTTCTAGAAGATCTACCCGGCGTGCCACCGATCACGAGATTGAGTTTCAAATCGATTTGATACCTGGTGCTCAACCCGTTGCCAAAGCATCATATCGATTAGCACTGACTGAGATGAAGGAACTCATGGAACAATTGCAGGAGTTAATGGATAAGGGATTCATTCAACCGAGTATCTCTCCGTGGGGTGCTCCGGTCTTGTTCGTGAAGAAGAAGGACGGTAGCATGAGGATGTATATCGACTACCGTGAGTTGAACAAGTTGATGGTGAAGAATCGGTATCCATTATCGAGGATTGATGACTTATTTGATCAGCTTCAAGGTGCCAGTTGGTTCTCGAGGATAGACCTTTGATCTGGCTACCGTCAATTTAAGGTGAAGGAGCAAGACGTTCCTAAGACAGCTTTTCAGACGCGTTATGGACACTACGAGTTTCTCGTTTTGTCTTTTGGATTAACTAACGCGTCAGCTGCCTTTATAAATTTAATGAACCGAGTGTGTCGGCCGATGTTAGATAAGTCAGTGATAGTGTTTATTGATGATATCCTGATTTATTCTAAGAGCGAGAAAGAACATACCGGCCACATACGCGAGGTATTGGAGACACTTAGGAGAGAGAAGTTGTATGCTAAATTCTCTAAGTGTGCTTTTTGGTTATGCGAGGTTCAGCTTTTGGGTCATGTCGTTAATGCTGAAGGAATCATGGTGGACCCGGCAAAGGTTAAGGCGGTGATGCAATGGAAGTCTCCAAAGACGCCATCCGAGATCCGTAGTTTCTTGGGTTTTTGTGGGCTACTATAGGAGGTTTATCCAAGACTTCTCCAAGATAGCCTCACCTTTGACCAAATTGACTTGCAAGTTTGTGAAGTTCATGTGAGGTTAAGAATAGGAGTGTGCTTTTGAGGAGTTGAAGACGAGATTAACACAAACTCCTGTCTTGACATTGCCAAAGGGAAGTGAAGACTTAGTGGTGTATTCGGAGGCATCTTATTCTTGGTTAGGTTACGTGTTGATGCAACATGGAAGGGTGATAGCCTACGCATCCCGACAGTTGAAGACCCACGAAGTCAACTACCCTACACACGATTTAGAGTTAGCAGCTGTGGTTTTTGCATTGAAGATTTGGAGGCACTACCTAAACAGGACAAAGTGCCCCATCTTCACCAACCACAAGAGCTTTAAGTACTTCTTCCAGCAAAAGGATCTCAACATGAGACAAAGGAGATGGTTAGAGCTCATCAAAGATTATGATTGTGAGATCCACTACTATCCGGTCAAGGCCAACGTGGTGGCCGATGCCCTTAGCCGAAAAGAGAGACCCGAGCCGATTCAGGTGAAGGCGTATCAGTTAGTCATGACCTCAGACGTAATGAATCAAGTGAAAGAAATTCAGAATGAGGCGTTCAAAGAAGATCGCCCCAACTCTGAACGAATGAGAGGTCTAGTCGCAGGACTGGGACAAAACACCCACGGGGTTAGAACCCGCTTTGGGCGAATGTGGATCCCTCGTTATGGAGATCTACAAGGGCGAATCATAGATGAAGCTCATAAGACTCGATACTCCATTCATCCTGGTTCCACCAAGATGTATTAAGACATGAAGAAGAACTACTGGTGGCCGGGTATGAAACGTGACGTGGTGGAGTATGTGAGTAAGTGCCTTACTTGCTTGTAAGTGAAGGCAGAGCATCAGAAGCCCTACAGGAAGATCCAACTGTTGGATATACCCGAGAGGAAGTGGGAGCACATCACCATGGACTTCATTACGAAGCTACCCCGCACGGCGAGGGGGTACGATGCATTTGGGTGATTGTTGATTGTCTAACCAAGAGTGCTCACTTCCTACCGATCCGCGAGACGTACTCATCTGAAAGACTGGCAGATCTGTTCATTAAAGAGATTGTAGCTTATCATGGTGTACTGGTGTTAATTGTGTCGGATCGTGACACCCGATTCACGTCGAAGTTTTGGAAGAGATTCCTTGACGCGATGGGGACAAGGCTACATATTAGCATGGCTTATCATCCTCAGACAGATGGTCAGTCTGAGAGACGATCCAGACGCTCGAGGACATGCTTCGGGCATGTGTAATAGATTTTGGAGGAAGTTAGGATAGCCACTTACCGTTAGCAGAGTTCTCATACAACAACAGTTAATGCCAGTATTGACATGCCACCATACGAGATGCTATACGGGGTGCAGGACATCCGTATGTTGGGGAGACATTGGGCAGAAAGAGCTGGGAGGTGTTGAGGTGATCGAGGCTACGAATGAGAATTTAGAAAAGATCAAGGCTTTCATGAAAGCGACAAAAGATAGACAAAAGTCGTATGCTGACAATAAGCGAATACCGATAGAATTCAAGGTTGGCGACCGAGTTATGTTCAAGGTCTCACCTTGGAAGGGGATCATCCGATTCAGAAAGAGAGGTTAGCTAAGTCCGAGATACATAGGGCCTTTCCGAATCGTCGCACGGGTAGGAGAGGTAGCCTATCGACTTGAATTACCAGATGAGTTAAGTGGAATTCATCCTACATTCCATGTATCTCATATGTGGAAGTGCTTAGCTGGTGAAGACTTGGTTGTACCACTGGAAGATATCGAGGTTGATGAACGGCCTAATTATGTAGAACAATCAGTGGCAGTCATCGTCACAAGGAGAAGAGGCTAAGGAATAAAGTGGTTCCTCTTGTGCGTGTACAGTGGAAGCACAGGAAAGGATCTGAGTCTACGTGGGAGACTGAAGAGGAAATGAGAGAGTATTACCCTCATCTATTTGAGGAATAACAGGTTTCGGGGACTAAACCTATATAAGGGGGGTGGACTTGTAACACCCGGATATTTTAAAAATATTGTAAAAGAAGAATAAAAAGAAGGAAATGTAATTTAACCCAGGGTGAGGGGTTAAACATGTTCAAAGTACAAAATACTATATAGTTTTGTACAAAAGTAACATGGCCGCCCATGCCATGTTACTTTTCACCTTTCTGTCGAGTTCTAGAGAGAGAAAGAGCAGAAAGCTCTCGGATTCTTGAAGAAGAATAAGAAGAAAACCGAATTCAAGGTAAGAATTAGTGCTTTTAAGTTGTTCTTGGTTGGATTTGGCCTCGATTATATGTTCTTATATGTATATGTGTTCAGGTTTGTAAGTTTTAGACACATCTAGGTGTTTGAATTCTTTGGAGAGTTCAAGATTTAGAGTTTGAAGTTTGGAAGCAGCAAAGGTGAGTTCTAGACCCCATAATTCACATGTTTTAAGCATTCTTTGGGGCTGAAAATGTATGTAAACTATTTTTACAAAAAGTTATTTGAACACACGTATGTAACCATTCATGTATGTTGATATTTTATGATTTTTATGTGTTAGTTTATGCTTAGAATAGTAGGATTTAACTTAGACTAGGCTAATATGATTTTTAGGGATGGAAGTAATATAGAAACACTCAACAGGTTGCCCAACCGCCTAAACAGTACCCCAACCGCCTAAAATTTACCTTATAAAGTTTCTAAGTCAGCCCATACGCCCAAACAGTGCCCCAACCATCTAGGAAATGCCTTAGAATTTCTAAGTGCAAACCGATGCGCCTGAACAGTAGCCCATACGTCTAAGACTTAGTCCCAGACACCTAAGTACAACCCAGACGCCTAAATAGTTCCTATGCGTCTGAGATGGTCCAGACGCCTAAGTGATGAAACACCCAAATAATGCCAATGCTCCTAAACAGACCTCATGCGACTGCATAGTGCTCATGCGCCTAGAACACTTAGAACATTTTCTGAAATTTTGAGAAAACAGAATCATTAGAGTTTGACTTAAGTTTGACTTTAAGGTTTCTAATTGCTATATTATTGCATTATTATAAGTTGTTCCTATGATCATAGTAATTATCATTGTGTGACTTATATGGTATGTTTATGATCATAAATGCAAGTATTATCCTTAACAAAGTAAAAGAGTAATGATAAAGAGAAGTGGAACTCAATTAAAATATTAAAAAGTCTTGCAAGCATATAGGAGGTGCACGACCATGTTGTCGTTAGCTCAACTGTGATGCGGGTTAGCTACCCCAAAGGATGCATACATCAATTGAGATTGGCGGACCTTTACAGCATACCCTAGGTGACTGGGTCAGCCTCGTGTACAGTGATCATAGCCTATTGAGAGACCAGAGCCCCAACACCAGCTTCCCCGCGCATATAGATTAGGGTATTGCTAATTGGTCCACATAGACAATGAAAGATAAAGTTAAAATAGTACGAAATGAGCAAAGGCATACAGTAAAGAAAGAAAGCATTACCTTGTTGTATAGTTAATGCTTGCTTACATACAAGAGTAAGAGAAGTAGTTTTGTAAAAAGAGTACTTTCATATATATATATATATATATATATATATATTACACAAGGTATTTCAATACTTTTAAAACTAGAAATCACTCAGCAGCGCTGACTTTTATACATTTTTGGTTGGCAGGTAATTGTTGCTGAAGATGTCACGAGGGTGAAGCTACTCGGCAGGGAAAAGACTGACATCCATTCCTATATTATGATATTGTTGTTTTGTAATGCAATTAAACAATCTTTTGTAACTTAAACCCCATTTATTGCTTAACAACAGTATCTATTAATAATAGAGAATGACTTTTGCTAACGTAATTCCGTTGTTTATTCGATAAAATGTATATTAATATGTATCTATGATGCAATGAATGACCAACTGTGAGGTGCCCGGGATCGGGGCCTTACACGCTTCGTTTAGAATACGTTGAGCATAGCTTTGTTGAGTAATTATTACACCATCTTCCATTTGTTTTACTTCAATTCCAAGATAATAAGTCAGTTTCCTGAGGCCCGACATCTCAAACTTAGAGGACATTGCTTTATTTAATTCATTGATTGTAGATGAACTTGTTCTCGTGACAAACAAGTCATCAACATAAATAGCAAGAATAAGTATGTGCTTTCCTCCTGTTTTTTAGTACACAACTTATTCCTTGAAACATCTTTTAAACTTCAACTCCTTTGGAATATTGTCTATCTTTGTATTCCAAGCTTGGGGGGTTTGGCGCAACCCGTATAATGCCTTTGCACGATTGTAAACCTTCGATTCTTGTCCTTTCTTTTTAACCCAACCGGTAGGTTAACATAGATGATTTCTTTCTATCTCCATGTAAAAATGCGATCTTTACATCCCAGTGGTAAAGTTCCCCCTTGTTTATGACAGCTAGAGCTATCAACAATCGAATCATCTCTATCCGAGCTATCGGGGCAAACACTTCTTCAAAATCTATCTTGGGTTTTACTCCGTGAGAAAGTTCGACTAAACTCCACGTGTTATTTTTGTTTATTGACTCTAGCTTGGCATTCATAGCTTGAACCCACTCTTTTTTCATTTTTGCTTCTTGATAGGAAGTTGGTACGTCAGGAAGTTGGTACGTCATATGAAGCATGTAAAAGTTGCACATAATCATTGTTAGTTAATATAACATAATCTGTTTGAAGTCGTTTAGGTAAAACAGAAACCCGAGAAGTCCTTCTCAGGCTTGTATTGGTCTCGGCAGTGGGCTGGACTGGGTTGCTCCATGGCTTGTCCAACAGCCTTTGTTTCATCAGTGGGCAGCTGCAGCCTTTCTGGTGAACTTTCTTCCGTTCCGGGACTGCTCACATTTTCATTTTCTTTGTGGTCTGGCCCAACGGAGTGGTTTTCATCCTATACAAACATGAACATTCTTGGTTCTTCGTTACTTTATTCTTTTGTCACCTTCCAATCCCATGCTTTGTTTTCAATAAAAATGACATCATGACTTATTATAATTTTTTGATTGATAGGATTGTAAAGTCAGTAGGCCTTTGAGCCCGATTTTGCACCCAAGATGAACTAGAGCTCTCAAACGATCATCCAATTTTTTTTAGATTGGCAGATTCCACCTTGGCATAAGTTATACATCCAAACACCTTCACATTATCAACTTTTGATTTTCTTTTGTAGATCATCTCGTATGGAGTTTGGTTTTCAAAGGCTCGTGTGTAGACCTGATTAATAAAATAAGTTAAGTGTCGGATTTCCTCGCCCCATAATTAATTAGGAACTTGTATGGCCTTTAAGATATTTCTAGTCATCTTCATCAAAGTTCGGTTTCTTCTTTCTACCATGCCATTTTGTTGTGGCGTGTATGGTTCGGTTAGGTGCCTTTTGATCCGATTTCTTCACAATACCGATGTAATTCTAGTGAGGTAAATTCCCACCTTTATCCGTCCAAAGTGTTTTTATCAATGTCCTAAACTCCTTCTCTACTAATGTCTTGAATGTTTTAAGGTATTCAAATGCTTCACCTTTTTCCTTCAAAACATATGTCCACATATATCATGAAAGTATTTTAAAACAAATATATATATTTGTTGCCTGCGATCGTGGGTGGAGTGATTGGTCCACACAAGTAGTCATGGATGAGATCTAGTGATTGGGTCGCTTTGTTTGTTATGGCGTTTGGAAACGAGGACCTTGCTTGTTTTCCGACTAGGCATCATGTGGTTGCTCGCCCCGCTATCCTAGTACCAAATATCATGGTTAATCGGGTTTGGTTCGTACTTCTTTAAGGATAGGTTTTCTTCATTCAATAAAATTTACTCATGCATAAACACAACACCCCCGGTTTCTTGAGTCTCCCTTTTTTGCTTCTTGAAGTTTTTGAATTCTTTCGGGACAACTAGAGGCGAAGAGCCCAAGTTTATGACAACGGTAGCATAAGATCTTGGAGCGCTCTTTCTTTTGTTGTCTTTGTTTCGGTTTTGAGTGCCTTGATTGCTAGCACCTCCGTCTTGTCCCATGTGTCTTGCTCACCCCCTTCCATAGTTCAAGCGGCCTCAACACCTTGAATCTTAGGCTCGAGAGACACTTGATGTTTCCCCACTTGAGAACATGAGTTTTGTTGAATACCACACAATAGTTCTTCTTCTCGTGTCCTTTCTTTATAACCTTTTAGTCTACAGATGTCTTCCTCGAATCTGGTTTTATTTAGATCTAGAACTTGTTTGAGTAAGGCCACGATTTGAATATACTTACTTCTTGGGAGGGTATTTAAAAACTTGTTCACAAGTTTCTTTTTCTTCAATTGTTTCTCCAAGAGTTGTGGATTTAGACGCTAGACTTGATAACTTACCGGCGAGTTCATTAATCGTCTTGGACTCGCTCATCTTTAAGTTATTGAACTATAGTGCTAAAGTTTGAAAACATGCCTCCCAGACCCGATCATCCCGAGGTGTCAGGTTTTGATCGCATCCCATATGGCCTTTGCCGTATATTGACTGCCGACTTGCAATATCAAGGTCTCGGTATTGATTGATATAATATAGTGGTTGCCAAATTATTCTTGCCTGCTTCGTTGGTTCTTGGATTTACTATTTCCTAGACCTTAAGGACTCGTAACACAATCTTCATTCTCATAGTCCACATGGTGTAGTTGGTTGAACTCAACATGGGCATTGGACGGACAACGGTCTAGTTTCTTTTCCCTTCACGGTCGATGCGTCTGGTTGAGCCATACCTTTCTTACACCTTTTGTATGTTAACATGGTGACTTTCTTTGATGTTTTAGATCAAAGAGTTAGTCAAACACCTACTTTGTTCGACCAAGATTTCGGATGGCAAAAATTCCTTCTCAGCCCTTATGCTTCTCGACAAGAACCCTTGATCTTGGTTGTTGATCGAGATCTACCTTGGCTGTGATGAATGGTCTTACGTTCTTTGAATATTTTGTATGATCTTGTTCTTGAACCGAGTTTGATACCAATTCATGTCCAAAAATCAATCACACATAAAATTATAAGTAAACACACTTATTATATTATGAAAAATAACTCAAAACCACAATACAATTATTCTCTTGATACCTAAATCCTTAAACTTGGTTTGATATTTATAAGAGATTAAAACTTGGGGACCAAGTCTCATAAACCTACAAGAACTCTTAATTAGATTACAATTCATAATAATCTGATACATATTTTATCTAGAGATTTAAATTAAAAGATATCCCTAATACCACTTTAGATAATATCAATTTGAATAGTCATCCACTTAGGCACTAGGCTTGGATCGGATCCTGACTTGGATCCTAACCGCAGAATTAAACAAACATTCTATGCTTTTGGATGTGTAATTGCTATAATTTCTATCAATGTTTGTATTCTCTATGGAGATGGTTAGAATGTAGCTAATGAATTTGCTTGATAACAGACAAATTAAAGTTGTGAAGATATTAGGGGTGGTTAGATTTACATATATTTTGATTTGTCTATGTTTTAGATTTTCAATAATTATTCAATAACTATAATTGAACTAATGCTTGTTTATGTCTAATGCATTTTTGTAGGATAATTATAGCTTAAAAAACAATTCATGAAGATTTAATGTGGTTTAAGCCGAATAAATTGGCTAGAGTCTAAGGTTAGGATTTTACGATTTCCTTATTGCTTTATGGATAGTGACTAGACTGTTCTAAGTTATAACTTAACTAGATTAGAGTTTACAACTTAATTTTCCGTGGGTTACTGTGTGTCTATTGCGTTATCTTAGAAGGTTTTCAGGTTATGAGCCTATAGCATGGAGTTAATTGTTAATAACAATTCATAAGAGTGGATACTAGAGTAACCACATAGAGAGTCCAAAGAATCTGATATTTCATTTAACGTTGCATCTCTACAGGGGATCAGCCTACTTAGGGAGCACTTATCATTATTAGAGTCATTCAATTCATATAGTCAATTCAAAGTTAGCCAAAAGGATCAGAACCCTAGACGAATGGTTTTGTCATTTGAAATTTTTATAGTTTTAGTTTAAGTTTGTTTTAACTTTTAATCTTTAGTTTTAGTTTTATTTTTAATTACATAACAAGGAACCCTTGAACAAACTAGGAATTGAAGAACGAATACAAGAGTCTATTGCTCTGATACCACATTAATAGTATAATTTGATTTAAGAAAACAAGCCGGCTATGATAATATAATTGAACCAAGACTAAAATAGAGAGATTTCTCCTTTGTATTCTATAGTAGAAGAATCTGGGATTGCTCATTTATATACTCAAGCCATAGAAGACATCCTAATGAGTGAGATATACATGGCACAAAATTTCACAAGTAATGGATGACTGGCTAAATGATTCACAAATTGGGATTGCCCCTTCATACACTCGAGCCCTAGAAGACATTATAATAAGCAAGATATACCTAGCATAAAGTTACACTAGATGATTAACTAAGCGATTCATTAATTGAAGCTTTCATGACTAGACCCTTATCTACCTTAAAATACCCTACACACCCTTGTCAAAGATGGACCAATAATTAAGAAAAAGGTAAAAAACTGAGATAAATATATATAAAGACAATTAAAAAATGATAGGTTATAGTAAAAATTGTATTAAATGTATAAAGGATAAGAATGGTTCTAGGATTAACATGTGTTCTTTTATTTGAAGGGGATAATATTTTGATAATTGTGTCAAATACGTCAAATTATTATAAATATGTCTAATCATTGTGTCATATATATTTAATTATTAAGTTATATGTAGGCAATTGCTAATTACACACCCTGGCAGGTGTTAAACATACGTCTTTTGACTTTTTTTACAGCCCGTGAAGGGCCTCACGGGCCGTGAGGTTTTCGAAATTTAATTTTCACATCTTCATTCACTCACGGGTCATGTAACACCTAACGGCCCGTAAAAGCCCATTCCCACGGCCCGTTAACAACTTCCATAACGGCCCGTGAGTTACCTCACGGGCCGTAGTAGTCCTTCTGAGAATGTACTTTCCTCGATTTGCGTGCATTTTTAAATTTTATAATTATGTGACGTAACGTATTATTCCTTGATTTGATTTAAGATTCTGTATAAAACGTTATATATATTAGTTGTTATATACGGTTAGTGAGAAAATAAACAGTTAAAATGTCTTCTCGTAGAGGTAATAGAAGACGTCAAAATCTGTTATCTTCAAACTCACGAGATATTGTTGAAAGTATTCCTGATCCAATAGATAATCATAATTGGCAGAATGGGAGGAACTGGTCTGAGAATGTTATTCAATTTATACGTAACAGTGATTCCCAAACATGTAGGTGTATTACATGAGTAATTCCGATATTCAGTTAGAATTTTGGCGTGAATTACTCGGAAACGTGTCTTTAGGTACAGAGGTATGATTTAAAGTTTTTTTTTTCTAAATTTTATTTTATTTTAAAATTCCAAGAATTAAAAAAGTTGTTATTTTATAGCATGTTCGGGCGTGGACAAATAGACTCACAATATGGAGATACGAAGAAATACGTAGAACACAAGAGTTGCCGTGTAGTGATCGTTGGACGATTCTCCCATTTGAGTGGTTTAACTTAATATACTCGGGGTCCGTTAAGGGTAACGAATATGGCGAC
>BJCO01673840.1:0-11774 GCA_018326465.1 Flaveria floridana | reverse complement strand
GGTCGGCCGGAGCAGTGGGTGGGGAGGGGGGGGGGCAAGGATGTGTGCTCTGTGAAGATGTTGATGGGGGTAGGGAAAAAATGGGGGCGATGTTGCAGGATTCGAACTCACGACCTGATCTAGATTGGCATGCCTTCAAACTCGCCTTTACCAGCGAGCTAGCAACATCTTTGTGATAGATTTTCAAACTTTAATGTACTAATGGGTTCACTTCCTGTAAAACTATGGGTTCACTAAAAAATTCGGTATTATACGTTACACTACGGGTTCAAAAATCAATGGGGTCACTTGACCCCGTACACGAATGCATAGTTCCGCCTCAAGTAGAGATGAGCTTTCTGTACCAAGTATAGTTAAAAACCGAAAAATATCAACTTGAACCGAGTACCGAAAAATTAGTTTATTTATTATTTATTTATTTATTTATTTATTTATTTTTGAATAATATTTTCCTTCGTAAGTTATGAGTCGTGTTAGAATATTTTTCTTCATAAAAGAAGTTTATCATCCTTTTGTTTTGTTTCAAGTTAAATATTTAAGTCAGCTAAATAGAAGTAATGTAACCAACACAATTAGATGGTTTTCTAAAACACTTTTAGATCATGTTTGATAGCTTTCATCATCGTGGTGAATGTCACGTTCATTATTCATTCACCGTTTTTTTATGGACATGTATGCCTAAGATATAATTTCTAAAGTGTACTATAACAAATATTTTAATTTTGTAGGTGATGTCTTTCTATTTACTTTAGAGCGAAAAAATATACCAAAAAACAGCTATCGATACAATTCTAGAAACATTTTCAATTTTTTAGCAAAAAAAGAAAACCACCAGAAGTAAAGTACCGATAAAATATTTGAATTATGGACTTGATATTTTTTAATTTTCCAATCCCACAATATTCTCTTATTTCTTTATAATTCTTTATAATTACTATATAAATTATTATTGCATAACAAAAAAACTCCACAGCAGTGAATACAATATTCAGTTGAACAACTTCAAGTTTTATAACATCTGCTCATGTTTTCTGCAACAATTCTTGAAGAGTTACAATTTTACCTTCATCATCTTCCTCTTCAATGCCCTCATTTCCCGCCACGTGTCTCATCGTATCCGACAAATATTCCGACATGCGGAACGAGAGTTCTTGTTCTGGCAGAGGGTTGGAGTCATGGTTTTCATCAAGGTGGTTAAGGGTACCTGTAGAAGATGAATGAGATAAAGTCCCTGATGCAACTGTAATCACTTCATCGCCCTCGTCGATGGTTGACCCGAGAGAACATGTTGACCTTGTGGCGACTGACTGAAGCGCTTTTGATCTCTCTTTTACGCGTTTGCACCAGCTGTGAAGTGAGTCGCGAACGCTTTCTGCAATCAGAGCTTTCTTGACCCGCGAACCCATCTGAGAAAACACATATCAGGATGTCGGGTTGAGTCTTTTGGTCATGAAACAAGGTACATTTTGGTTAAGAGTCGTTGGGTTGGATGAAAGTGTAAAAGAAGTGATATGGGTGTTTGTATGTGCGTTTTGAAAGTGATTATATGATAATAAAATATCACAATCAGATAATCAGATATAATAAAACCGATAATGTGTTTTGAATGTACTGTGACTTGAAATCACAATAATCAGATATCAGTTTCATAAAACAATAACAAAAAAGTTGAATATAATTGTAGTGTGTTGTACGATATGAACCTGTGTGACTATAACGTTTAGAGGCACAGTGCTGTAGCTACACCAAAACTGAACAAGAACCCTGCAAGCATGATGATAAAACCAAAGATAAGATGTGTTTACGGGTCGGTTTTTTCTTAATTGAAAAAGATTGATTTTGTTGATACAAAAGGAATTATAACAGAGCCATTGTTTCTGATCATGGGTCAGTTTTATTCTGATACAAAAGGTACTTGTAAGGAATACATACCCACAAGTCAGTCTAACAACTATCATTGCATGGTTCTTCATGAAACACGACCGTTGTTTGAATCCCCACTGCATAATCAAGATGATGGTTTCATAAAACGACTCATACGAGAGATCTTGTGTGACAAAAGCTACAAAACTCATAAAATGTTTGATATATTAGGGGGGGGGGGGGGGGGTGTTACTTACCAAAGACCATATGAATGTTGCCATCTCAAAAGCATTCTGCAGATTGACAATGTGAAAGTGAGAATCATAGAAGTTAATCACTATCTATATGCTGAAAATGTATGGGTTGACCGTTTACTTTTATGAGGCAAACAAGTTGTTTTGTGACTTCAAAATAGTGAGCATTAGTGAAATACTTTTATAACACCTTGTGTCAGATTAAACATAATATGTATGTTATGAGCAACTTTATCTTAACCTTTTATTATCTGTGAGATATAATGAAAAATGAATTTTTTTACCTGAAAGGAGATAAACTGTATCAAACGCAGTAACACTTCAGGTTTACCGAACCAAAAAAGCTCGTCACGTGGCTTTACTTGAGTTCCTGCAACGGACGGCCCACGTGGTTCTACTATTTCAAGTGCCAACAAGGACACAACATGCTGAAGTTTTGTCCCAACCAGCAACGCTAGCTTTCAACCAAAACGGACAAAACTTTATAAATGAATATGCCAAGTACAAAATCGACAGTCAATTACAAGTAGTGGTGGCAAGATGGGTGAGTTGGGTATCGTGTCAAAATGGGTCGGGTCAGCTTGGATTGACCAACAGTCAACAACTACATTATATCTGTTCAATATTTGTTTGTTATAAATAACTAATAAATGTGCTAACTATGATAACTAGAACAATTTAGTACAATAATACTTTAAAACTTTGAATAGAATGATTTACGCAGATGTATGCTCTAACAAGACTTTGGGCGACATCCGACCCGTTTGACCCATTCCCCATTTAGCTAATTTTTTGGATTTAATTCGTTTGAAATTAAACGCTACCCAAATCGACCCTGACATGGAACACACAACTTACAATGGCAGGGACAAAAGAAAGCCAGAAGTAAATGTTAAGACCTGAAAATACTCTCAAACATTAGTAACACATTGGAGAATGGATAACATGTGCATTTGTTTTGGATAAAAAGGACAATAACTATTACCATGAATGTTTACAAAGATGCATATTATGGCATAGGCCCAAAGGGGCCAGCTGCAAAATGAATACAAAGAGTTATGAAAATTCAAAACTTCTATAAAGCTTCCACAATTCTATAAAATATATATCTGCAAAGAGTTGAGGCATACCTAATTCCCACAATTTCATAAAATTCATCTTCCATGCTTCGGACCATATAGTTGTGGAAGTTATATGAAAGTGGCAAGTTATGAGTCTGAAATGATAGTACACCAAGATTTTACGTTAGACTAGTGACTTTGATCTTGCAAGTAGAAGCAAGAATGAAGTTAACTTGTGAAGGTGAAGAGAGAAACAGAAGGTAGAAGATAAAGTCAAATACCCACGGTGATGAAACCCAACCGCAATGCCGCGTAGTCAGACCTCTGCATTGGACTCTTGAACTGTCGTAGAAAGCATAGCTGAAAACACAAACATAAAATCCACCTTTATCATCATAAACATACAATAAACAGAATCTTGAAGAGAACCACTTATAAATATATCTCTCGTAGAACCATAACAAATCAAACGTCAAGATCAACAAACTGAATCAGTTTGGAAGCTAACGTTAGTGTATCATCTTGTGGGTAAACTGGAGTTGGTATGAGGGTTCAGATGTTACAACTTGCTATCTATTAAGTGGCCATTATTGTCTTTGTTACCTTTCGATAATGAGTTTAGTCACTTTGGATTTATATATGTATCAGTTTAAAAATCCTTACCATCCATATGAGAACCCGACTTCTGCTCCAAGGATGAGATGCATGATGCTTAATGAAAGTAACTTGGCGTCTCATCACCTTCATCTTCCTTGCTATAATAAACATATATGTCAAGACAGATAAGCAAATAACCATTGTTTCTATATCTTGATTATCCATCTAGGCATTTTAACAATTTTCCATTTCATGGGTCTCTTTATATCACGTGATTCTGGTCCATGTGATGAGAATTGAAAGACACAAAGAAGATTCTACCCTACTTTATGAGCTCTTAGAGCACAAGTTGACTTTGGCCTTGACTCTTGACAATATTTAGGAGCTAAAATATAGTTTTTCTGTGAGAACTCGTTTTCTCAGCCCATGGGTTAGATTTGGATTGTGTTCTAATAGTAACTGGTCTAACGAGTAAAAGAAATATAAAGCGCTTAAAAGAAAACTGGTTGATTTCATCCACAGTTTATTTAATGCATACGTCTTCCTAAATCAGTTTATTCAAAAAGTTAAATTACTATTGGCATAATAGATTTGGTAATCATACTTGACACATTATTTAATAATAAATGAATTTAAGCTCTTTGGATAAAAAGTGTTTTGGGTTGACCCAACCAGACCCGTACCAAGAAACTACCCATTTTGATATGTTACCAAATCCGTCCATTTATTCAACGTCCATTTACCTTGCAAGTTTTCGGGTGCCGATTGGCTTGCTTGGTATTCCCATTTCCTCCAACTGTATATCTGCAATCACATACAATGAAACTTAATTTAAGCTAGTTGTAGTAACCCATGGACATAATCCATAGCAATTTTTTGTTAAATCAAATCGGATTCAATAAACAGTCTACCTTGGTCATGGCTAATCCAACGGACACACAACTATAGAGAACATGAGTCATCCCAAGAACAAACAAGAATCGATGAAGCTGTTCAAGACCTTCATAAGAAACAAAAGGTTCTCGGCCCTGCAAATACAATTCAAAACAATTGGATGCGCTTACTTACGAATTTGACAATGCAGGTTATGCTATTATTTCTCTCGGGTCAAACACGTGTTACAAAAAAAGAGCTTAAAAGAAACTGGTCAAACGGGCTGAACATGGTGAAATGGTCCAATGATTTTCGAGAGCATAAAAGCCCCAAAAATAATTTATTTGAATAACATAACTTTTGGGTTAGTGTCAAAATATTTAGTAATGTTTGAAACAAAAGGTAATCAGTCAACCCAACCCATCCCTTTTCTGTGAAGCATATGATTTTACCTCACCACACTGATGCAAATGGTGAGCATGAAGCCCTTCGGGAGGTTTATCAGTATCGTTTGAAAGGGACGATAATCTTGAGAAAACGACCATTTTATCTATCTCAAAATCTTCTTCGGAGCAAAGAAAGAATTTACTGCTGAACAGCGAGGAATTCACACAGATCTCCGAGATCGCATGTGCCCATTGCCCCAGTAACAAAGATATGAGTCCAAGAAGCATAAGCTCTGCATCAATCAAAAGCAGAATATACAAGTTCATGATCAATAAAAATGGATATTACCGCACCATCAAGGCATCAAATATATATCTTGAATGCGATCTTTTTTCGTACTATTACTACTTTATAAGAATTAATCCACCTAGTTCAAATTTTCATAACCCAAATGCAGTACTAAATGTAGCTTTTTCACAAGTTTAAATGTGTGATACGCACAACACTTTGGTAGTCAAATTTGAGTACTTTTGGTCAACCATTTATCCTTGAAACTCAAACTAACACTAACAGCAATTGTGGAGAACAAATAATTTCTTTTTAAGCAATTATTTTACTAAGGTTCATAAGGACAATAGTATGATTTGGAACAAAAAAGACAATGATTAGACTTTGAATCAAAGATCTGTTGCTTTTGAGTCAAAGAACATCCTATTTTGAAGCTAATTTTAGATATTTGATTAATAATTTCTTGTATTCTTTTATGTGAATTTGTCCCTGCAAATACGCAAAGTACTTGACCACCCAAACCTTTTCAATCAAAAAAAAGATGAAGCCCCACACTATCATTTGCTCAATAATGCAATCCCATCAATTAACATAATTAAACTAAATACAAAATAACAAATTGCACTCAAAATCAATCAATGTAACCTTTTGAGTACAAAAATGTTACCAACCTTCTTTGATCTTCTCCAAAGAAGCTAACAGAGCCTTCCTCCTTGTCTTCTTCAACCACTGCATACCACAAACACCATAAATCACACAAATCTCAACAAAAAATATTCAAAAAGAAAAAAGAATAGGGAAAAACTCAAAACTTGCCCTCCCAAATCTAAAAATTGATCTTTGAACCAACAAGCAAGCAAAAACCATAAAAGTAACAGTTGTAGCAACAGCCCATGTTGGTGTTTCAGCCAAAGATCTCCCTTCTCTGATCAAATCTTCCACCATTGTCACTTTCCCACATCAATCTGAAGCTTTTTTCCTCACACTTTCAAGAAAGTTGACACCTTTGAGGGTATTTAGGAAGTTGGGTGCTCCCAAAATGCTGCGCATTTCGTGCTACAATGTGGGTATAATTATTTAAATCATCAAATTTGGAATCTTTTCACGCAGATTGACAGTGATCTATGCTATATCTCTCTATATGTTTATATAGAAGTTGCATTTGGTCTGCACAAAGTATGCTACATTTAGGCTGTATCTGCGCTTTGTGGGGTTTAATTTGATGGGTTCATTAATGGGGAAGTACGCATCTTAATTCCACATGCATTGGAAGTGATGAGCTCACATATGCTTTTGTTCCTTCAAACCCTACCTGCCCACATGCCATTCTTACTATATTTTCTTTTTGTTTCTATAGATCTTATGTAAAGTTTGTAACTTAGATACGGTTGAGATCGACCCGTCAAAAGTTTGAAATGCGTAAATGAGCTAGAGTCGAACTCGATGTTAAGACTAAACTCATTTAATAAACGGGTCTGAGCATCGGCTTTATTGCTTTAAAGGGATCATGTTTGTCAACAAAAGTTTGCTGATTAAAAAAAAGAACCTTCCCATGTCTTCTTGGAAGGTTACCTGCTACAATCTTATTGTGGTTTCTTATTTTAAAGTGGATATGCATATGGAGACCCACTTCCTTGATTCTGTATGTCTTTAGCTCTTTTTATTTTTTATTTTATTTTTTTTGGTTTAATTTAAAGGAAGCAGAAAAAAGGTCAAAAGGCAAACTTTTTATAAAGAAAATTGATTTAAATTACGTTTTTTAATTAATTTTATATTGTATATTTATGTAAAGAGTTCTATGAAGAAGTAGACTTTTACCTACTCTAATGTTAAAACATGAGGAAGCCATTACATTCATGTTTAATGTATAAAAAACATAAAAGATGTATATTAAATCACGGACTTAAAGATTGGTTTCTAGATTGTGATATGTGGGAAATGCAAGTTAATATTTATATTAGTATACTCGGAAATATTTAATATTTTTTTTAACTTTTATTTGTCTAAGAGCATTCACACTAGCTTCCTCATCTTCATTCTCTCTATCTCTACCCTCATATTTACATTAAAAACACTATTTTTATTCTTTCTCTTGCAATTAAATAATATTTTTTCTTTATATTTTCATTATCTTTTTTTTTCTCCTCCACTCACAACCACCTTTCAAAAATATTAAAATATATATGAGTGTTGTATCGTATTTCTTCCAATATAAGAAAACACGGTACAACCCGTATAAATTTTCATTCACAACCATCCTCATAATATAAGGTACACATTTATATAAAAATGAAAGAGCCATTGTGAATGCTTTTAACTTCTTTTTTAATCTTCTCTAATTTAAAAGTCTTACAAAAGCATTTTTGATAACATTTACAATTAGTATTTATAGACATAAATAATTTATACATATTCTTTTGAAATGTGTTATAAAACCATCTCTCTAGTTTATACGTTTTAAACCACATTATATGACTCATAAACAAATTTAGTTTACATTAACATCCAAAAAAATCATATTAGAATACATTATATATTAAACAAACAAACAAACATAAACAATATGTCATATCATAACAAACTATAAGCAGAGTCTAAGAGGGGTAGGGTGGTGACAACCTTTCCTTTATCCTGGGAGATAGAGAGACCGTTTCTAATGAGACCCCCGACTCTAAACGTTTTCAAAATATAATAAGACATATATGTTAGAAAACAGTAAAATATATGAACAAAAACCGCAAAGCAGTAGGAATGAACCGGGCTTGTGTTTGACACAATTCTCTTAAACAGATTCGCCGTCTGTTCCCAGGATACACCGGTTCGCAACAGTGACGGTGCACTGCCAGACTTGCCACTTGCTTGAAATATTCTCGGAATGAAGCAACGACGAAGATCAGTGTGTTATTCAGTGTCTAGCAATGAAACAGAATGTGTTATTTTTGCACGAAAAACCGCTGCAATAATCAGCAATTAACTACTGCAATAATCAGCAATTAACTCCGTGGAAAACGAAATGCCAAGAGCCAAAAACTATTATGAGAAAGCCAAAAGTCTGGCATGTCAACAGTTTCTATAGCAAAAATAAACCATAACAGGTTGGAGCAAAAACCGGCTTCACACAGACCCGTTTTTTTGGAACGACATTCGTGTTCGCATGTCGTGCGCGGGCGACCCAAATTTTCCAGCCATAAACCCGTTTTTGCACCCCCCCGCACGGGTAGGTCATGGTGTAAAAGGTATCATAAAGACATTCAATACCTTTGACCTTGTTTTCACATATAAACACATAATATTTCCTTTGTCACACCAATATGGGACAAGGGTTTTAGAAAGACTCCATTTCATACCCTTATTTCCCAACAAACCCCCACATAAATGGGAGTCATTCTAAAAAAACAATCGCATTCCAATTACATTTCAACGGTTGAGTTTTGCATACGACAGGTAGGTGTAACCCTTTGAACCTTCGCTCATGAAACGCACTTAGCCCACTGGCTCTGAGTAGACATTGATATCTTTGAACTCGTCTTCCGTTTATGAGGACGGTAATACGTTTCACACAAGACTCTTCCTGACAACGTCAAGTCCTCATAGTTGTGTTCGTTATGGTCCTGGACACGTGCCTGGTTCTGCGATAGCTATTAGGTATAGTGCCCCAAACAATACCCTTCGAAGCGACCCCACTTCTCTCTTACATAGGTGATTCACTAAGAAAGTTTACCTCAGTCGAATCATTAAAAGTCATAGACTTAACCTTGATCTTGTCACTTTCAGGAATGGACTAGGAAGAATACAAAATCCTACAGTAATCTCCCTCTTAAAACGTGGAGTGGTAATCGATTCTCCCCCACAGTGACCTCACCTGTTCATACAAGTAGGTTGTCGTATTGAACTCAGATCTTGGGATCTCCAGTCAGCTGAGTTAGGTTTCCTTCGCATGAACTTGACCTCTGAAGGGCTTCAGTCCCATTCCCATGGACGACTTGTAAACTAACTCTCTATTTAGGCCTTTTGTTAGGTTTCCTTGGATCTCACATAGTCAACAGTGATAACTCCCATAGAGATTAGTTGTTGTACCGTGTTATGCCTACGTCTTATGTGCCTATTCTTACCATTATACATTATGTTATGAGCTCTGCTAATTACCGATTGGCTATCACAATGTATGCATATGGCCGATGCCGACTTCGGCCATCTCGGTGTGTCTTCTACAAATTGACGTAGCCATTCTGCTTCTTCACCCACTTTATCTAAAGCGATGAATCCCGATTCCATCGTGGATCTAGCAATGACCGTTTGTTCGGCCGATTTCAACGATATCACTGCACCACCAAGTGTGAACACATACCCACTTGTTGCCCTGGAATCGTTCGTCTCAGATATCCAGTTTGCATACTGTATCCTTCAATGACTGTCGGATATCTCATGTAATGTAGTTCGTAGTCCCGAGTGTACCTTAAGTACCGAAGCAACCGAGTCACACAACTCTAATGGGTTGAGTTTGGGTTGCTCGTGTATCTGCTTCGCCTGCTTACTGCATATGCTAAGTCTGGTCTGGTATAACTCATAAGATACATCAGACTTCCTATAATTCTTTAGTATTCTAATTGATTGACAGGTTCACCTCGATTCTTGGCTAAGTGTTGACTCGTGTTAATGGGAGTTTTAGCCACATTAGAGTTATTCACATTGAATTTCTCAAGAAGTTTGTCTACATAGTGGGATTGACTTATAACAAGTCCATTTTGGGTTCGTGTGATTTGTACTCCCAAAATCACATCTGCTAATCCCATATCCTTCATGTCAAACCTTTCCCTCAAGATGTCTTTAGTAAATTTTATTACATTCTTATTACTTCTAGCAATGAGCATGTCATCCACATATAGACATAGGATAACATATCCTGCTGGTGTGTCCTTCACATACACACACTTGTCACACTCGTTGATCTTGAACCCAGAATCAATCATGACATGGTCAAACTTTTGATGCCATTGTTTCATAGCTTATTTCAATCCATACAGGGATTTAATAAGCTTACACACTTTCTTCTCTTGCCCTTTGGTTATGAAGCCTTCAGGTTGTTCTATGTAAATTTCTTCCTCTAGATTTCCATTCAAGAAAGCTGTTTTCACTTCCATTTGATGAACTTTTAAATTTCTAATTGCTGAAATGGCAAGTACCAACCTAATGGAGGTTATTCGCGTCACCGACGAATATGTGTCAAAATAATCCAAGCATTCTCGTTGTTTGTATCTTTTGATTACCAACCTTTCCTTGTATTTATAAATGGTGCCATCTGGCTTTTTCTTATTCTTAAAGATCCACCGATATCCTAATGGTTTGCATCTTGGAGGAAGATCCACTAACTCCCAGGTATGGTTCTGTAAAATAGAGTCTATTTCACATTGAATCGCCTCCCTCCATTGAGGCCCGTCCGACGAAGTGACCGCTTGTTGGTGTGTATGTGTTTCCTCCTCAACCATGTAGGCGAGGAAACCAGGACCAAAGGATTTTTAGTCCTTTGTCTTTTACTTCTTGATCACGTGTCAATAATCTGGTGTTTAATTGATCTAAATGCTTGATTTTACATCATGATTACGGTGGAACAAGTTCAAGTTGTTTGTGTTTTGGATTATAGGTGATTGGAGCTAAAGTAAGCTTATTTTGGATAAAAAGATGCAAAACGGGAAACCATGACTAAACTTGGTGAAATATGAAGAGTATGGAAGAAGCGGGATGGAAAACTGCATTCCGTACTCGTTATGGCATTACGAGTTCTTGGTCGACCAGTTTGTCATTGTGTTTATCGATGACATACTGATATACTCTAAGACCAAGGAGGACCATGAAGAGCATTTACGAATAATCTTAGAATTACTAAAGAATGAGCAACTGTACGCCAAATTCTCTAAGTGTGACTTTTGGATACGCGAAGTGCAATTTTTAGGTCACATTGTTAATGAGAAGGGTATACATGTTGATCCTGCCAAGATTGTCGCGATAAAGAATTGGGCTATACCTAAAACACGGAGCGAGATAAGACAATTTCTGGGATTAGCGGGATATTACCGACGATTCATAGAGGGATTTTCTAAGATTGCACAACCTCTCACCGCTTTGACCCACAAAGGAACGACATACAAATGGGGAGAAAGTCAAGAGGCGGCTTTTCAGCTAATGAAACAGAAACTCTGTAGTGCACCGATATTGGCATTGCCAGAGGGGACAGATGATTTCATGGTGTATTGTGACGCATCCATTCAAGGATTGGGTTGTGTTCTGATGCAGCGCGATAAGGTGATAGCTTACGCCTCGAGACAACTAAAGGTTCACGAGAAGAATTATACTACCCATGATCTGGAGTTGGGTGCAGCAGTTTTTGCCTTAAAGATTTGGAGACATTACTTGTACGGTACCAAATGCACTATCTACACCGATCACAAGAGTC
>BJCO01673838.1:0-11007 GCA_018326465.1 Flaveria floridana | reverse complement strand
GCTTACCCTAGGTGACTGGATCAGCATACGTGCACAATGATCGTGATTAATTACCACAGGTCCAACACCAGCATTAGTGCACAACGTTCGGGGTATAGGACATAGCATTGATCCAAAATGAACGAAGAAAGATAAGTGGTGCATGTACCTACCCTAGTTGACTGGATCAGCATATGTGCACAATGATCATGATTAATTACCATAGGTCCAGCACCAGCATTAGTGCACAACGTTCGGGGTATTGTACATGTCACCAAAAGTAATGAACGTACGAACGAATGTAATGAACGTATGAATGAAAGAAATGATCGTACGTATGTAATGAATGTATGAATGAAATGAACGTACGAACGTATGTAATGAATGTAAGAATGAAAGAAATGATCGTACGTATGTAATGAATGTATGAATGAAATGAACGTACGAACGTATGTAATGAATGAAAGAATGAAAGTAAGATACGTACGAATAAAAGAGAGGGTATGAAAGAATGTGAATGTTAACGACGAACGGCACACGAATGAAAGCTAATGAATGAACAATGAAGATAATAATAATATTATCCATGTGTACGTATGTTGTGTGACCGCATGTAAGCAAAGAAAGGTTTAACGAAAGAAAAGTATGTTTTATTATAAAACTAGAACTCACTCAGCAACGCTGACTTTTTATGTATTTCCAGTTGACAGGTAGTGTTGCTGAGGATGGCGCGAGGTGGCTACTTAGCTTATTTTGGGAATGCCATTCTTTTGTATAATGCTTTTGTGATGTAATACAACCATATGTATTTTGTAATCGATTGACGTTGTATTAACTGGCAAAAGCATTTATAGCAATTTGAAAGTAAATTTAATGTTTCCGCTGCATGATTTTTATTATAATAATGTAAATATATGTTTTTATGTGTGATGAATGACCAACCGTAAGGTGCCCGGGAACAGGGCCTTACATTGAGACTGATGTTGTTATTTTATCTCATGTTAGTTGTTGATTGTTGTTTATATTTCCTTGAGAAATGACCATACAAATTACACTTGTAGCATCTCACCTTGGACTTATCAACACCAATCTTTGTTGTTCTACCTGCAGCTGCCAATCCTTTGTTTCTTCTCAGATACATTTTGGCTTTGTAAGCAATCATATCCATTTGCCATTGTAGATCCATCACTTCAACTTCATCTTGATGTAGTTCCTCAAGATCTTGTTGGCAAATGTATGCAGGTGTCAATATACTACCCAGATAAGCTTGAAAGCTTGAACTGAATGTTGCAAAAGTTACGTTCTATTCTTCTGAGTCCAAAACCACAGTAATTGGTTCTATTTGATTGTTGTTTTGTTAGAGGATGATCTCTTAGTTGTTGCAGCATGTGAGCTTTTTCCTTCATCATGTTTCCCTCTCTCTTTTTTTGTTGAATTGCTTCGAGAATTTGATTTAGAAGGCCTTGATGCATAAAAACCAACTTCTTCTTCATCATCACTCATAGTACAAAAGCTTCCGTCATCATGATTGGAGATAAAAGAACTTCCAACATACTTAGTTTCTTTGAAATGGTAAGGAGCAATAGGTGTTTTTGTACTCTTGTTTCTTGTTTTCTCATCCACTTCAGTGCTTCTACCTTAGCTACCAAAGTATCTAGCCCAATGGCTTTGAGATCTAAGGTATTCTTGAACATGGATATTGTTTGAGTCCAACTTTAAGGTAAAGTATGGAGCATCTTCTTGTTCAACTCCTCATTTGTGTATTTCAACTCTAAGATGTTCATCTCAGTCACCAATTGCATGAATCTGTGAAGTTGTTAAGGAACATATTCACCCTCAATATGATGGAAAGTTTCATATTGTGAGGGAGTGCATCCTTCCTAATGCTTCTGATCTCATCACTCCCTTCACAAAGAGTGTAAAGAATCTTCCACAAGGAGTTTGTTGTTATGTAATTTTCACGCCTGATTAAGAGGTCTTCAGGTAGAGCCATAGTAAGCATACTATAAGCTCTAATGTCAATTTTGACCTTCTTTGCATCCTCAGGTGACAGATCCTTCAGACTTATGGGTTGATTGTTGTCCTTGTAATCAAGTCCAAGTGTTGGTGGAATATAAGGACCTTCAGTAGTGGACACCCATAAATCAGACTCAGTGTAATTCACATAATTCCTGAACCTGATTTTCCATGTTTTAAAATCAACTTTGTTTTCCAACTTTGGAGGTTGGTAAGCTGGTCCAACAAGTGAATTACTCATCTTAGTTAATTTGATAATTGTTAACTAAAACAGAAATTCCATTGTAATTGATTTAATTAAAGACAAACTCTTAATTATCGGTTAATTAAGTCGTTAAAGTCAAAATTAGTCAATCCTCTTAATAAATTCTCAACTGATATGGAATTAAGGACATTTGATGATAAGTTTTGTTCAAATTTGTTTGAACAACCGTTGATTATCGATCAGTGACACAAATCTACAAATTAGAATGAATTTGATGTAGATTGATGTTAATCGAGCAATGGAACAGTACTCGTCGAATGATAAATCAGGGTTTGATGATTTTAAATTGATGACACCAAATTGTTGAGTGAAATTCCTTTGTTAGCTATCGATTAGCTTAACTCAACTTGTGTGTTGATTAATTCGTTTAATAACACCCTTGAATTTGAGTTATGAATCTCAAGTCGTTATGAACTCCCTTAAAGCAATATTACTCAAAATCAACAGATCTAATCAGAAACCTAATAGATTTAATGATATAAACAACCAATTAAACAAATCTAACACTGGTATATCAATTGATCTAAATCAATGAGAACTTGGCTCTGATATCACCTGTTAATCCAAGGATCAAAACAGGAAGTATCAGGTTAGATTGCACGAATAGTGATCACGGAATTATCACTACTTGTTGTTTAATTGATTAATGATGAAATAACAATCGTAATATGAATTGATGAAGAACAATTCAGATAAATGTAAAACAGATGAACATAACAAATGAACAAACACGTTTGATTCAAAAGTTTTCTATTAATATTGATCAACAATTACAATTGAACAAATAATTATTGAATGATCGCTATAATTGATTGCTAGGGTTCTAATGATGATGATTTGGTGTGTATTGTTATGGTTTTTGTTAGGGTTGCTAGGGTTTGTTGCTAGGTTATGATCGGTAGCAATAATTTACAATCATCACCTAAAAGTGTGCACCTAAACCTTGTATTTATAGGCTCAAGGTTTTACTGTTAGTGTAACAGTAACTTTCTTATCATGGTAAGAAAGTTACTCAGAGAATGCCTTGATGTGACGTTCTCTGAATAAAGTGAAGTCGTTCGCAGAAGTTGACTTTATGACATCACTTTAGTGTTTGACTTGTTGACTTGATGTACTTGGTGAAACACATGTAAGTGTTTTGGTCTTCCGTAGGACTTAAGTCTTCCATAGGACTTTGTTCTTCAGTAGAAATTTAGCCTTTCATAGGACTTTGTCACTTGGAACTTCATCCGCAGCAAGTTGTTCTTTCTTAGAAGATCCTCGGATGCTCAATTCCTTGTTGTTCTAGCAAAACAACTATGGAGGTACAGAATGTTCATCTGTAGATAGTTCTTACACTTAGTCAATTTACAAAATTGATTAAGTATGATGTTATTCTTGCAATCACACATATAAATCAACACATATAATGGGTTAACCTATACATATATTACATACAAAAAGATAAATATGTACAAGAGTTTGTTACAAAAGGATGATCAAATATCTAATCCTATACAATGAATCTAGACCTATTGACTCTAGATCTAACATACACCTAACAATGATTTCGTCGGCCATGACTAGGGTTCTATTTGCTAACTCTATGGTATAGGTACTAGATAACTTAGAGGAATCTAAGTCAATTCTTGGCCTAATGTTTGTAGAAACAAAGCTCTTATTTTCCCCAGTATCAAACAATATGTATGCATAATGGTTGTTAACAAGGAACGTACCCGTCACAACTTCGGGTTCTTCTCTAGCTGCTTCTGCATTCATGACAAAGGCTCTTCCTTTAGGGCGGCCAACTACAGGCTTTTTAGCCTTAAGTTTGGGACAACCAGGGTGGAGATGTCCAGCTTCTCCATATTCATAACACCTCGCATGCCCTGTGGTAGTGGATTTGTATTCCTTCAAGAAATGCCTCGGCCGGTTGCACTTGAAGCACATATTTGCTTTAACATCCTTCCCTAGGGGCCTCACCCCTGTTTTGACTCGACACAACCCCACATGATGTAATCCACATTTCCCACAAAATGGCTGCTTTCCCAAATACGGTTTCTTCTTTCCACTTCACTTACTTCCACTTGCTCTCCCACTCAGACTTCCACTCATAGTCCTAAAATTATCCCACTTCCTCTTAGCTCCCATGTTCTCCGGTCCTCTGGTTCCTTCACATCTGACCACCATATCATTTAGTGCCGCAGAAATTTCCACGGTTTCTTGAAAAGTCCTTGGTTTTACAGCCTTCACCGTTCCTCTAATCTTCGGGGTCAAACCCCATACATACCTACCTATCTTCTTTGATTTGGGGGTAACCAAGTGTGGCACTAGTAATGACAACTCGTTAAACCTATTAGTGTACTCCAAATGTGCAACTCCCTTCATCCTAAGCTTAGAAACTCAGCTTCCATCTTCTCAATCTCATTTATCAGGTGATAACGCTCGATCATCAACTTCTTGAATTCCTCCCACCTCATTCTGTTTACAGCGTTTCTTTCTCTGGTTTGCAATAATATATTCCACCGGTTCAAGGCTCTATTTTTAAGTGAGTGTGTAGCAAACCTCACTTTGTTTTCCTCATCACAGTCACTAATATCAAGTACAGACTCCATCTCCTCTAACCAGCAGATGGTTCCTGTAGCACCTTCGGTTCCAAAGTAATCGGTTGGTTTGTAAGCCATAAAGGCCTTATATGCACACCCAGTTCGCACTAATGCCATTTCACAGTCTTCTTTGTTTGTATTAGTATTCTAATCTTCATCATTGTTTTAGACATTAACTACTCCAAGCATCATCACACGAAACATATAGCTAAATAAACAAAATTAACCCAAACAAGCATAAAAGTCCATGTCATAGCGAAACCGCTATGAATACAAAGCAAATTAAGTCCAAATACAATCCGGTGTGAAATGAGTGAATATTCACTCATATCCTACAAATACATAGTTTTTTGAATTAATTAACACAAATAAAAGGAAAGTAAAACAATATCAATGATGATGGCGGCGGTGGTAACGGGACCACGGGTCAATCACACACTTCTGGGCAGCACTGTAGAGTTTCCTCCTCATCCATTTCACTACGGATACTGCCTTGTCCCTTTCTTGCTTCATCACATCGTAGTGCTGGTGAGGACGCCACACCTCCATCATAAAGGAATCTTCCACAAGTGGCCCTGATTTATACAAGGGTGGGTCAGCAAAAACCTGATGTAACGCGCTAGAATAGCGTGCCGACTCGGTATAGGGGTTGGTGCAGTACACCGATGGACAAATATGGAAACTATGACGCACTACCGCGTCACGCCCATAGGGCCTTACCGGGTATGATGGGACCGGCTACGGTGGCGGTGGCGGTGGCAATGATGGCATAGCAGGCTATGGCGGAGCCCCGATCAGTCCTGTAACTAGGTTACCCCATTCCTACTTCAATGTGGGGACGGGTGGGACGAACATTCATGCGGTTTTCCTCGCACAAGGTGCCTCACCCTCATTCCTGCCAAGTTGTAGGGAACTGGCTCGGGCAGTCACCGATGAACCCGACGAATCCTCTGAAGGCTCCGACTCCTCCATCTCCTAATCCTTACTAGGATCAGGTATCATGTAATCAGGTGAGTCACTAATGTATATGGTCATTCCTTTGTTCTGGTTTCCTGCCATCTAATGAACAAACAGGTAAATTGCAACATGATAGCTATATTTATGCAAGAAAAAAATATCATAAATTAAAAGAGATATATTAAACATACGAAATACAATAAGTGCAATTAAGTGGTGGTATCTTTCCTCGAGTCATAGCCTGGGGGTTCTACTTAATGCAATTAAGTGGTGGTGTCTTTCCTTGAGTCATAGCCTGGGGGTTCTACTTATTTCCTTAAGTCCCTAGTGTGTGGCTAAAGCCTAGGTCTCTTATGGTAAGAACCTAATTTGCTTAAACCATTGGCTCTGATACCAATCTGTCACACTCCGTTGACCTGGTCTGGCCGTGACCGACTGATATCATTACAATGCAGCGGAAATAAATAAATCCAAACTTAAACATTACATCATTTAAAATGTCCATGCATTAAAATTTGTCTAAATATCTGAATCAGACACATAAATTAAATTGTTCAAGGGTAACAAGGTGGGTAGGGAGGTCGTTAAGTCTCCAAAGGTCCATCTAAGGCAACACCTATCCTTTTGACACCTTTCAATTAAACTTCACCTGGAATACACACCCAAAATACGTCAACATAATGTTAGTGAGACCATGAGTTTAAGACACGTTACCATTCATGATAGATATAATATTCAATAAATTTGATAATGACAACAACCATTATATAAATACCATGATGCACTATAGAATGTATCATAATCAACCCTGACCCCGACTTTCCTGCCCGAGTACGAAAATATTTCCTAAACTGTTGCTACTAGATGGTTGGGTTTAAATATGCCATGCTAAGACGATTAATTGGTACTAATTTGTGGCACAACGATTATTGAATCTCAATGAGGGGGGTTTTCCTGCATAAAGGGGCCATTATGTGCGGGGGATTCCCTAAATACTACAATTCACAAATCATGCGGCTCCTAATGAAGTTAATGATTATGCTCCGTTCAGGGACAAGAGCAGGTAGTATTGCACCACAATAACATAATACCAACGAGTATGTATTTCACCCTAAAATCTTTAAAGTAAAAAAAGGGGTTCATGAGACTCACCTGTGGTTGATCACGTGGTTATCTGTAAGGTTTGAATGTTACCGATCGTGAGGGTTCCTATGTTTATTCAAATGAATTAGTACTATTTTTAAGGAATCAATTAAGGCCAACCCTCTTGTTTTGTATTTGTATTCCTTAGCTTGGTGGGTATTATATTACATATGTGTAATCTAAATTTTTGGTCCTTGAGTTTTGGTTAGTATCCTTAGTTTGCTTAACGTTAGACCATTATCTTACAAGTTCTGTTATTTTTGTTCTTATAGTGTGTTATAGTTCCAAAACAGCAAGGTTTCAATAGTTGGCAAAAATGGTCCGTCAACTTTGCTAGATTTACATTTTTAACCCTAAAGTTTGGGATTTTTGCACCATGTCTACTTATAATGGTTTTCATAGTTTTTAGTGGATTAGGCTACTATAATAAGTTGGTTTTTATGTAATTTGATCTTTCTTAACGGTTTAAAGAGCTTGTTTTCGGTTTAAGTGTTTTATGAGTTTCATTTAGACACTTTCTTATTTAAGGTCGTTGGATGGCCTAAATAGAGGTTTTGCCTTAAATATATCTTGTTTTAAATAATAATTGATCTCTAGAGGGTTAATGGTATGGCTCTAGGATTGATGAGTTACTTATCGTGTTCTTAAACATGTATCGTTATCGCAATTCGGGCATGTTGGTAATGTAAGATTAAATTCTTGGTTTTTATTAAAAATTTTATTTGTGATTAAGTTTTTAGTTATATTTTACTGGAAAATCATCATTTTCAAGAGATTAGGGGCTATTTATATATTATATGATTTTTCTAATTATTAAACAGGTAGTTATTTAATATAAATGTTAAATTTTGTAAAACCGTCTATAATATCCTAAAATTTGTAAATATTTAGTTTTTAACTTATCTTAGTCTTTACTAAACTATTAATTACTGAAAATTTGGGATTGTGTCGGTTTTGGGATTTAAACGTTATCGGTCTGGGTTTCAACGGGTTTTGGTTGACTTTAGTCAACTTTATGTCATATATAGCTTTAATTTACTTATAATAACTCTTAAGTTCTGGAGTTTTCACTAATGTTTCTCTTAAGCCCGTTTTTAACAATTTTATTTATTTTAAAGTGAACACTTTTTGTATTATAAATTCTAAAGATTATAAAATTTGATTTATAGGCTTTTGTAAATATAATAAGTCTACCGGAATTTTTACGTAACCAAAATTGCATAGATTCACCATTTTTGTTACCTAGTTCGGTTAGTTTCGTTAAATGTCCGTTAAGTGCCGGTTACGTCTCTGTTTCGGATTTACTAAGCGTTTTAACCTGATTTCTCTCTTCCCATATATTTTATAATATAAATACTTCTAAATAAGCCCTTAATTTCAGTATTTAGGCTCCCTTTCTATTTTCTTTTATTTTTCTTAATAATTACTTGTTTTTACATTTTTGTATTATTCATAAAACGTGGAATACATAGGTTTAATTTATGAAACCTTGTTTGTAACCTGATATGACCTCTTTAAACTTCCAAAAATATTTTGATTATAATTTTTGGACTCGTATAATCTATTTTCATATTTTTGAGAAAACCGGATTTTTGGGTGTGTTAAACTTACGAGGTCATCTCAGGTTACTGAAAAATGATGTGTTTTAAGGTGTCACAGGAAGTTGGGGGTTTCGTGGGGTTAGTTGTGGCACTAACGTGACGAAACGCGATGTTTTACGTGTTTTTGGGTAGTAACAAGTTACCTTGATGCTTGGGTGAGGGGGGGGGTTCAATGGCTGAAATGGGACGATGACAAGAAAATACTATTCAAGAAGAGATTAGGCAAGGCTCATGTATGAAAGAAATGAAAGGTAGTGCTTAATGATGTAAAGTGTGTGTGTGTGTGTGTGTGTGTGTGTGTGTTCAAGTGATGTTTACCTTAGCTTGTTGAAAAGGCTGGAGTCTTGGTGTCTAATGAGTGCAAAGGGTAGAAGACAATCAAAGAGAGAGTGGAGAGAGTTTTGTTGGAGTTGTGATTTGAAATGAAGGTGGAGATGATGGTGTAAAGATGGGTTCGGCCTAAAGGGTTCCGGGTGGGGGGGTTGGGAGTCTCAATTCTTGGGTTCTTCAAGATTATGGTTAGGATTTGGGAGATTATGGCAACTAATGCAAGCAACCAGGTCTACATATTTTTTTTATAATCCATGCATTGGGTGGCTTGGGCGGTGATTTGACCAAGTCTACATATTTTTTTATATAATCTTCTTATTCTTTTACAAATTAATCATGTATGGCTAATATATATGTGTGTGTCGACTTATGTATATATATGTATATATATACGAGTGTGTGTGTGTGTCGAGTGAGTGTGTGTGTATCGGGTGCATCCACCCGTATGTATGTGTATCGAGTGCATCCACCCGTACATATGTATGTATTCATGTGTGTATGGGTTATTTTATTTTGTAGCAAGATTATGTAATCTTTTATTTACTAGATGGTCAATTAATTTAATGTAATGTTTTATAGGATTACCATTATGAATTTGGTTTTTTGAATAAGGTTCTTATGTTGGTTAATTGTGCTTGCATGATTTCTTACTATTATTGTTACTATTATTATTTAAGTTAATTGTTGCAAGAGAATATTATATTTTTTATGAAAGTTCAAGCCCGTTTAATATTTAATAATTTATTCATTCGTATGATTTTAAACTTAGGAGTTCATATTCTATTATTCAATTTAATGTACCTTTATAACTAAAAGGCTATGTTGGCTAAGTTTTGTTAATGATGTCAAGTGGTATTAGTTATTATGGTCTCACTTAACTGTTTAATTCCGGCGAATCGAGGTTTATGGTTTTAGAATTCTAGTATTTGTTAGAATTTTCACGTGCTAAATCTTTAGGTCAAAGTTTGTTTAGTAAATTTTTATTCTCTAAGGTACCGGGCCCGAGGCCCATTGGGTCGGTTCAGTCATACCCTATAATCAAATGATGGTCCATTGGCTATGCGGGTCGATACCCATGTAGTTATGTGGCTCAATGGCCCAGTTATGGTTCGATGGGCCCAAGCCCTTTTGGGTGAGTGTATTGGAATGGGCTTAAGCCCAAAACTGTTGGGCATAATTCATGACCTCCTAGATCGGGTTTGATGTCATAGTGTGGCCCAATAAAGTTTCTAAAGAGAATTTTCAGGCCCAAAAATTGGAGTTGACACACATAAACATAAAAACATAATTTTTTCAATCTTTTTATCTCACAATATTGTACTCATCTTAAAGAAAAAATAACGCGTTTTCATGGTATAATTTTTATTTATGAACTTAAAAAAATAAAAAAACTTGTAAAAGTCAATAAAAATGATTATTCTTAAAAAAAGTTCTAACAAATTTTCTTTATAATTTAATCTTAAACAATGTTGTGAAGGTTGGATCGGACCGGCCGGTCCGACCGGGAATCGGATGGTGTAGCAAACCGATCAGCATCAAATCGTTTATGGTGTGAGAATTGGCCGGTTGATCCCGAGTTTCAGGTCGGACCGGGGCGAATTTCCGGTTGATCGATGGTACTCTGATTCTTGTTTTCTTAAAAGTCAAAATAACATACCCAAATAAACATCACGTCTTGCATCGGTGCTTTTGCTTCAGAAGTTTAAGATCTTTTATCTCTGAACTTCATCTCTTGCTTCTTGAACTCTACGTTCTCACTTCTCCTTCCTTTCATCTTTATCATACGGAAATTTTAGGCGCACCGTCTTTTCCTGGAGAAAACCGACCCAAGCGGTCACGGTTAGGCCTCCCCGTGACCGTTTGGTCAGGTGTTAGACCTAACTGTCACGGTTTGCCCTAACCGTGACAGTTATATCTGGGGATCCGTAGTCAATGATTGGGTATGTAATTAATGGGAAATTGATTGTGCGCAGGGGGGCTATATGTCACGGTTTGGCCAAACCGTGACATATTGCTTTTATTTTTTTTATTTTTTTAAGCATTAAACATTGTTTTTTAATTTAATTTTATCACTGTAAACTTGAGAATGAAAAGGTGGGAAACACCGTTCGATCGGAGTTTGATTTCGTGT